>PVIY010043477.1:0-20295 GCA_004026745.1 Myrmecophaga tridactyla
AGAATCATTTCTCTCTTTAGTCTTAGAATGGAGCAATATCTTGTGGACTTGAAAATTAATTTTTGCCTAGGTTTTTTAAAAGGTTTTTTTTCTAACAAGTTTTTTGAGGTATAATGTACATGCCATAAAATTCACCCATTTTACATGTACAAGTAAATGATTTTTCAGTAAATTTACAAAGTTGTACAACCATCATCACAACCAAATTTTGGAACATTTCCATCATCCAAAAGATCCCTTGTGTCCATTTGCAATCCCTCCATATTCTCACTCCTAGTAACATTCTATTTTTATAGATGCATCTTTTTTGGACATTTCATGTAAATGAAATCATACAATATTTGGTCTTTTGCAGTTGCCTTCTTTCATTTGGCTTAATCTTCTTGAGGTTCACCGGTGCCCTGGCTTGTATCAGTACTTGGTTCCTCTTTCTCACTGAATAGTGTTTCTTTGTATGGATATACCACATTTTGCATATCCCTTCACTAGCTGATAGGCATTTGAGTTTGTACTTTGTGGCTTTTATCAATAATGTTGTGAACATCCATGCAAGTCTTTCTGTTGACATATGTTTTCATTTATTTGGAGTAGATACCTAGGAGTGGGTCTTATAGTAAATTTGTGCGAATTTTTGAAGAAACTGTCAAAGTGTTTTTCAAAGTGGCCACCATTTTATATTTCTACAAGCAACGTATGAGATTTCCTCACCAGCATTTGTAATATTGTCTTTGGTTTTAGCATTCTAGTGGCTACATATTGTTATCTCATTGTTGTTTTAATTTCCATTTCCCTAATAATGAAGAGCACATTCTTATATGCACATTTGCTTGCTGTAGATCTGTCTGGTAAAGTGTTGTTGAAATTTTTTGCCTATTTTTTTAGCTAATTGTTTTATAGTTATTGAGCTGTAAGGGTTCTTTTATATATTCTGGAAACAAATCCTTTATTAGATACATGATTTGTAAATATTTCCATCCAGTCTGTTGCCTAATTTAAAAAAATGGGCTTCTCTGAAATTTGCTTTCTTGCTATTGACTATTAATATTTGAGCAGGAGTTTAGAGCTATATACTCATTCTTATGAAAATGACCCTGCTTAGGTTTATAGTCATTTAACAAATGATAGGTAGAATTATCGAAATAAAGAGACTCATGGGACACAGTGACTTCTCTGCGTTAACTGATATATAGTTGACATTGTTAAGTATGCAGACTATGATTCTAATGAATACTCCATATGGGTGAAAGGCCAGCAAGAGTTAGAAAAGAAACCAAGACAATGGCTATATCTTTCTATTTGTACCTTCTCCTGTATAGAATGCACAAAGATTGGATGTATAGATGACATTTTAGAAAAGAATATTATGTAGGTTTCCGGCTTTGAGGGAAAGGAAAGAAATAGATGGAATGGTTTGTTTAAGTCATGTGGTAGATCTATCCTAGCAAATGTTACAGATTATTTTGGTTGTGTATGTGTGTTTTGTTTTTGTGGGAGTTTCTTGCTTTCTGATGAGGAGGATGTAAACCCTTCATAGATTGGATAGTGGCTATTGAATTAAATGATCATTATGCCTAATCTTGAAATACATGATTACATAGAATAGAATTCCCATCTGGTACCCTTTTTGGAAATTTGGTGAGCTGTCTTCTGCAATTGGCTTGACAGAAAATCTAGCACTTGCTACCCTTTGTATTCTTGTCCCTATCATCCACCCAGAAAACTATAGTATGCTTGGAAATCATATTTTCAAAATGTTTTTTCACCAGTGGATCCTTTGAATATTTTGGGTCCCCTGCCCCAATACAAACTTTTTTTGAGATAAATTTCATGTAACACAAAATTCACTATATTAATGTGCACAATTCATTGGTTTTTAGTATTGGCAGAATGTTATGCAAATAAGACCACTTAACTAATTTTAGAATGTTTCTGTCACTCCCAATTTGCCCCTTCCCTATACTCTGGGTCCACTAACTTGCTTTCTGTCTCTATAGATTTGCCTATTCTGAACATATCATGTAAATGGAATCATACAATATGTGGCCACTGGGTCTGGTTTCTTTCACTTAGCATAATGTTTTTCACAGTTCATCCAATTGTAGCATGTATCAGAACATCACTCCTTTTTATACATGAATATAATTTTACTGGGTGGATATACCAGATTTTGTTTATTCAGTCATCAGTTGACAGATATTTAGGCTCTTGTGAATAATTCTGCTATGAATATTAATGCACAACTTTTTGTGTGAGCATGTTTTCAGTGGACCAGGGTGTATACCTAGTAGTAGAATCGTTGGTAACTAGATGTTTAACATTTTGAGGAACTGCCAAGCTGTTTTCCACAGTGACTGTGTAGCGCGAAAATCAGGATTGAGGCCGCAGGCCTCCAGGAACATTCCGCAAAATTAGAGCCGGCTGAGACTAAGGGACCACAGTTTCGGGAAGCAAGTGATTTATTTTCGAGCCGAGTCACCTCGAAAGTCTGAGCCCCGAACAAAAGGCAACCTTAGCTTTTATAGACTATACAATATGTTAAAGACAAGGTAAACAATTGGCGGATTTAAGTTGAGAATGGCCCGGGGCTTATAGACTGTACGACATGTTAAAGACAAGGTAAACAATTGGCGGATTTGAGAATGGCCCAGGGCCTATAGACTGTTGAGGGGCCCCCACCCCAGGAATATCTTATCTTGCCTATGTGCATTTTCACCAGTTCCTGAAGACTAGGGGAGGGGGTTTCGGGATTTTCCACAGAGAGCGCAGCTAAATCAGAAAGAGGGGGAGGCCTGCCTGCTACAACTGTACCATTTTACATTCCCACCAACAATATATGAAGGTTCCAGTTAATCCACATCCACACCACCACTTCTTTTCTTTTGTTTTGAATATAGCCATCCCAGTGGGTGTGAAGTAGTATTACACTGTGGTTTTGATTTGCATTTCCCTAATGGTTAATAATATTAGACATCTTTTCATGTGTTTATTGGCCATTTTAATATCTTCTTTGTAGAGGATATCTTTTCAAATTGGGGTTTTGTATTTCTGTTGTTGAATTGTAAGTCAATCCTTTGGCTTTTGCTGTCTCAGAAATAGCTTTGTTGAACTTGGGCTAGTGACATAGCTCCATCCTTGAAAATATACTCAAGATCTTGCTGCTACTTTTAAATATGATGATATTTGGGCTAACATATTTCCATGTCTGATTTGGAGAAGTTTTTCTTTATTTCCCTTGAAAAATGTTTTCAGAAGTATAATTTGGATTTGGACTAATCCTATTAACAAATTAATACTTGACTGATAAATTGTCTCTGGTTGTACTATTATTGGTGCTCACTGGAAGTGTTGAAGTAGTATCTGGACAACTATTTAGTGGCTTGTTATAAAATAAATTCATGCATACTGAAGATTTTTGGGTTGGATCCTTTTGAGATTCTTTCCTCCTCCGAGATTCTGTTTTCTTGCTTGGGACTGGAGTTTGTCCCAGTGAAATTATATGAAAAGTATTGTGTCTTATGTTTATCATCATTATATAAAGAATTTTATACTAAAGATAATGTTGATTTATACTTTGAAAACAAAACAAAGCATTACTATACTTCACTATCTTTTTAAAAAGATTTAAATTGTTTCACCTTGTTGCACTTGAAATACTTGGCTTTCCTTAATTTTTAAAAGAACATGCTTTTCTTTTTTACAGATTAACAACACATCTACAAAAAGAGGCCCAAGCTCAACATAACAATTCTGAATTCACAGACAAACAAAAGGTACCATAAAATCATCTCTACATATATCAGCTTACAAATGAAAAGCGTCCTGCCTTTTGAGTCCATTAAGCGAAAGAACAAACAAAAAAAAACCTATTGTACTTTCAAGTGAAAAGAATGATACAATTTTGTTTTGCCCAAAATGAATTTTCATCATTTTTAAAATCATTTTGAGATACCATGTGTTTTATAACTTGATGAGTTTCTTTCATCACTGTAGTCTAGAACAAGCTGTTTCACCTTTGTTAATTTAGGGGAGGCCATCCATACTTTGGTTAGGTCCCCAGATACTCAACTTTGTCTTGAATCACTTGGGGAAGTAGAAGGACTGTGAATAATTGCATCCTACCTCAATACTTACTTAACTCTGAACTTTCTAAACTTCTCTATTTTCTCTCAATAAAAACAAACCAAAAACAAATAAACCCCAAAGACCCACCATTGAAATAAACCCATTTCAAGTCAAGAATCTGACATAAATATCTGTCAGCAAAAATAAGTACACAAGTTAGCAAAATGTTTCAATGATGCTCTTTTTCCTTGAATAAAATTCTTTATGTATCAAGTTGATTCTCTTTGCTATTAGAGAGTATGAAAAATACAATACTTTAAGATCCTTTAAGAAATAGGAGGAGGATTGAGAAAGCCTTCTTGACCAAAAGGGGTGTCATGGTCAGGTTCGTGTGTTGACTTGGCCAAGTGGTGGTATCTGTTTGTCTGGTTGGGCAAGTGCTGGCTTGTCTGTTGCGATGAGGACATTTCATAGAATTAGATCATGATCACGTTAGCTGCATCCACAGCTGATTCCATTTGTAATCAGCCAGGGGGAGTGTCTTCTGTAATGAGTGATTCTTAATCTAATCACTGGAAGCCTTTAAGGAGGGTTCAGAAGAGACAGGCTCTCTTCCTGCTTGGGCCGGCGAGCCTCTACTGTAGAGTTCGTCCAGACCCCCCATCAGAGTTATCAGCTTTACAGCCTGCCCTGTGGATTTTGGACTCTGCATTCCCACAGTTATGTGAGACACTTTTATAAATTTTATATTTGTGAGTGTTTCCTATTGATTCTGTTTCTCTAGAGAACCCTAAACTAATTCAAGGGGGAAGAGAGAAATGAGAAAAATTAAAGTTTCACTGGCTGAGAGATTTCAGAGTCAAGATGTTATCCTGGAAGTTCTTCTTGTGCATTATATAGGTATCCCCTTTTTAGTTTATGGTGTATTGGAGTTGCTGGAGGGAGGTACCTGAAACTGTTGAGCTGTATTCCAGCAGCCTTGATTCTTGAAGATGATTGTATAAAAGATATAACTTTTACAATGTAACTGTGTCATTGTAAAAACCTTGTGTCTATTGTCCCTTTTATCAAAGGTAAGGACAGATGGGTAAAAAAAATGGATAAAAATAAATAAGTAATGGGAGTATAAGGGTTAAAATAAATTGGATAGATGGAAATACTAGTGGTCAATGAAAGGGAGGGGTAAGGGGTATGGTATTTATGAGTTTTTTCTTTTTATTTCTTTTTCTGGAGTGATTCAAATGTTCTAAAAAATGATCATGGTGATGAATGCACAACTATGTGATGATATTGTAAGCCATTCATTATACACCATGTATGAACTGTATGTGTGCAAAGATGTGTCAAAATATTTAAGTAAATAAATGAATAGAAGGAAAAATCTGAGATGATGGATGGTATGGTAGCCCATGACAAACTCTGGGATCTGCCCTGTAGCTACTTGTTGAAGAGTGCTTTGAAGACTATTGCTTTTTCTTTCTTTGCTTTGTATATATGTTATATTATACATTTTTAAAAAGTTAAAAAAACAAAAAAAGAAATGGGAGAAAACAACTCCCATTTTTTCCTGGTTCAAAGTATCTAATATTATATCAATGTTTAATCTCGTAGATAAAGGAAAATTTAGTCCTGCCATTATATATTCACGTGATAAAATTCATCTTTTAAGAAAAGACAATGTGTGAACTATGGAAAACTGATTTTCTTTGATTAATTTTTTTTTTCACAAAGTGGTAGAGGTAGGAGTGATTTTTGCACATGTTTTAAGTCTAAAGAAAGTTATATTAGTCCTTAGACATGTGTTCATTTGATTCTTATTTATAGGAGTTTAGGAATTAGAAAACACCCAATGATTTGTTTTAGCCACACTTCCTGTAGAAGTTAGTATGTTTGCATTTGTTAAATATTACTTTATGTAAAGTATTTGTTTTTTACTTTATGTAATGTATTTGTTTTTTCTGTTTCTGAAAACACATGTTGCTACAATTAAAGATTTTTTTTTTAAGATTTCCTAATAACCACAAGAACAGCATTATCTATTATTTATGCCTAGGTGGACCTATTGTTTTTTGTTTTTGTTTCTTTATTTTTTTGGTTTTTTTTTTTTGGTATTGGTGTGCATTTTAAACACTTCTGATTAGACTTTTTTTTTTACTTTTTTATTGTTAAGTATAACATATATACAAAGAAATAAAAAAGCAATAGTTTTAAAAGCATTCTTCAACAAGTAGTTACAGGAAAGATTCCAGGGTTTGTCATGGGCTACCATACAATCCTCTCAAATTTTTCCTTCTAGCTGCTCTAGAATATAGGAGGCTAGAAGGCTTGAATATTGTTTGGGATCACAATCGACTTTTTTTTCCTTCTTTTTTAGTGAAAAAATAACATATATACAAAAAACTGTAAATTTCAAAGCACAGCAGCACAATTAGTTGTAAAACATATTTCAGAGTTTGATATGGGTTACAATTCCACAATTTTAGGTTTTTACTTCTAGCTGCTCTAAAATCCTGGAGGCTAAAAGAGGTATCAAATTAATGATTCAGGATTCATTTTCATTTGTTAAATCCTATCTTCTCTGTATAACTCCACCACCACCTTTGATCTTTCCGTCCCTCTCTTTAGGGGTTTGGGCTACGGCCATTCTAAATTTTTTCGTATTGGAAAATCTGTCAGTAATATGGGGTAGGGAGATTGCACAATCTAATGTTCTGGAGAGGCTGGGCTAAGTTTCTGGACTCATCTGGACCTGTGACCCTTCTGGAGGTTGTAGGTTTCTGGAAAGTTACTCTAGTGCATGGAACCCTTGTGGAATCATATATATTGCCCTAGGTGTTCTTTAGGATTGGCTGGAATGGTCCTGGTTGGAGGTTGGCAGATTATGATAGGTAGCAAGGTCTAACTGATACTTGTATAAGAGCAACCTCCAGAGTAGCTTCTCGACTCTATTTGAACTCTCTCTGGCATTGATACTTTATTAGTTACACTCCTTTTCTCCCCTTTGGTCAGGATGGAATTGTTGATTTCATAGTGCCAGGTCTGGATTCATCCCTGGGAGTCATCTCCCATGTCGCCAGAGAGACTCTCACCCCTGGATGTCATGTCCCATGTAACGGGGAGGGCAATGATTTCACTTGCAGAGTTGGGCTTAGGGAGAGCGAGGCCGCATCTGAGCAGCAGAAGAGGTCCTCCAGAAGTAACTCTTAGCCATGCCTATAGTAGTCTAAGTTTCTCTGCTACCTACATAAGCTTCACAAGAGTAAGCCTCATGATCGAGGGCTTGGTCTATTAATTTGGGTGTCCCTAAAGTTTGACACAGTACCAGGGGATTCCCTGATGATAAGATTTAATAGTTTGATATTCTTTCTCCCCTCCCTCAACAGACTTTGCCAATACTTTTTTGATTATCTGCTTAATATACTTTAAGATGTATCCAGGCATTACAGTATTCTATATAGGATTAAAGAACCTCTTTCTTATTCTGGGCTCTCTGTGTTTCAGTTGTCCAAATGAGCTATACAGATAGGTTGAGTTAGATTATGCACTACAGAAAATTTTAGTTCCAGGCCAAATAAACCTTTCTTCCATTAGTCTCAAAGAGTATGTGTGGTTCTAAAATATAGACACTGTCTTCCTTACCTCTATGTTCTGAATTACTTTAACCCCAACCTGTTTGGCTTCATTCTTTTCTCTAAATGTCAGGTTATATATATAAAACAGCCTCTCATAAACCAGAAATAATGATCACCACTCCGGACTTAATGTGTCTGCTCTAAAAGCTTACAGTCTAGGCCCCTGTTTTCTTATAAGCATTTTCTAAAGGTGACCATACCATTCTTGTTCTTTTGTTTCTGGCTTATTTTGTCTCACCAAAGGTCCCACATGTTCATTCACATTGTTGCATGCCTCACAACTTTGTTCCTTTTTGTAGCAGCACAACCTTTGTTCATAAGTATACACCATCGTTCACCAATCAACTTCTCTGTCATTGTATCCTTCAGCCACCTGCATTCATCGGGCATCATGTATAAGGCCCAAAATCCACAGTCCATCAGCATTCTCAATTTTAGATAATTTCATTGTTCCCAAGAGGAAGAAAATCAATAAACATACCCTAGCCAAATAGGAAATCGAAACCTCCTTTTTACTGTTGTCCCTCACCCCATTATTTTCCTCTGCTTTGCTGTGGTAGTGCTGATGGTTTCCTTTTGAACATAGCTCATAGCATGCAATAGCAGTTTTCCCCCTATACCCTGGATTTTAACATTCTTTATAAAAGAATCATATCTTTGAAGTATTTCTTGCAAGAACTAATTCATATTTCTAGTGTTAATCAGTGGGTCCCATAGGTCTATATAACCCCTTTCAATCTTGTTCATCTTCAATATGGTAATATTACTTATGGACCCACTAGAGAACCACCTTCACTCCAGTCTATTCCCTTACTTTGTAGTTCAGCCTCATTAGCTAATGGTTCACCCATCTCTAGCTTCTGTGTGTCTCTAAGACCCCTATATTCTGTATTATAAGCCTCTATACCTTTATGCTGGTCATAAAAAATGGAATTATACACTATCTATCCTTTTGTGTCTGGCTAATTTCACTCAGTATTATGTCCTCAAGGCTCATCCATCTTGTCATGTGCTTCAGGATGTCATTTTGTCTTACTGCTGCATAATATTCTATCATGTGTATACACACACACACACACACACACACACACACACACACACACACCCCGCATTTTGTTGATCCACTCATCTGTTGATGGACATTTGGTTTACTTCCATCTTTTGGCAATTGTGAATAATGCTGCTGTCAACATGAGTGTGCAAATGTGTGTTTGTGTCATTGCTTTCAGTGCTTCTGGGTTTAAACCAAGTAATGCTATTGCTGGGTCATAGGGCAACTCGATATTTAGTTTCCTAAGTAACTGCCAGTCTTCCATAGTAGCTGCACCATTATACATTCCCACCAGCAGTGCGTAAGTGTCCCAGTTTCTCCACATCTTCTCCAACATTTATAGTTTCCTGTTTGTTTAATTCCAGCCATTCTTATAGGTGTGAGGTGGTATCTCATTGTAGTCTTCATCTGCATTTCCCTTATAGCCAATGAAAATGAGCATCTTTTCATGTGCTTTTAAGCCATCTGTATTTGTTCTTCAGAAAAATGCCTATTCATATCTTTAGACCATTTTGTAATTGGGTTGCTTGTTTTTTTGTTGTTGAGTTGTATGATTTCTTTGTATATACAGGAACTCAAACCTTTGTCTGATATGTGATTTCCCAATATTTTCTCCCATTGAGTTGGCTGCCTCTTCACCTTTTGACAAAGTCTTTTGAGGTACAGAAGCATTTGATTTTTGAGGAGTTCCCATTTATCTATTTTTTCTTTTATTGCTTGTGCTTTGGGAGTAAAGTTTAGGAAGCTACCTCCTATTACTAGGTCTTAAAAATGTTTCCCTACATTTTCTTCTAGAAGCTTTATGGTGCTAGTTCTTGTATTTTGGTGTTTGATCCACTGTAAGTTTATTTTTGGGTAGGTCATAAGGTAAGGGTTCTCTTTCATTCTTTGGTTTATGATATCCAGTTCTACCATGCTCAATTCTTGAAAGACTATTTTGTCCCAGTTCAGAGAATTTGGGGGCCTTGTCAAAAATCAGTTGACCATAGGTTTGGTGGTCTATTTCTGCACTCTTGATTCAATTCCATTGATCAATGCTTCTTTTTGCCAGTACCACGCTGTTTTAACCACTGTGGCTTTATAATGGGTTTTAAAATCAGGGAGTGTTAATTCTCCCACTCTGTTCTCCTTTTTTAGGATGCTTTTAGCTATTAGGTGTCTCTTTCCCTTCTGATTAATTTGGTAGTTAGGTTTTGCAAATCTTCAGAGTAGGTTGTTGGAATTTTGATTGGTACTGTGTTGAATCTGTAGATCAATATTTGGGGAGAATTGACATCTTAACTGTATTTAGCCTTTCTATCCATGAGCAGGGAATATCTTTCTCCCTATTTAGATCTTGTTTGATTTCTTTTAGCAATGTTATGTAGTTTTCTGTGTACAAGTCCTTTATGTCCCCAGTTAAATTCATTCCTAAGTATTTGATTCTTTTAGTTGCTGTTTTGAATGGAATTTTTTCCTTAACTGACTCCTCAGCTAGGTCATTGCTTGTGTATAGAAATGTTACTGATTTTTGCACATTAGTTCTATATCCTTCCACCTTGCTGAATTTATTTATTAGCTCAAGTAACTTTGCTATAGATTTCTCAGGATCTTCCAAGTATAGTATCATGTCATCTGTAAATAATGAGAGTTTTACTTCTTCCTTTTCAATTTGGATGCCTTTTAATTCTTTGTCCTGCCTGATTGCTCTAGCTAGAACTTCTAGCACAATGTTGAATAATAGTGAAGACAGTGGGCATCCTTGTCTTGTACCTGATTTTGGGGAAAGTCTTTTAGTCTCTCTCCATTGAATACGATGCTGGCTATCGGTTTTTCACATATTCCCTTTATCATATTGAGGTAGTTACCTTTGATTCCTATCTTTTGGAGTGTTTTTATCAGAAAAGGATGCTGAATTTTGTCAAATGCTTCTTCAGCATCAATCGAGATGATCATGTGATTTTTCTCTTTTGATTTGTTAATGTGCTGTTTTATATTACTTGGTTTTCTTATGTTGAACTGTCCTTGCATTCCTGGTATAAACCCCACTTGGTTATGGTGTATAATTATTTTAATGTGCCATTGGATTCAATTTGCTAATATTATATTGAGAATTTTTGCATCTATGTTCGTTAGGGAGATTGGCCTGTAGTTTTCCTTTCTTATAGCATCTTTACCTGGTTTGGTATTAAAATGATATTGGCTTCATAAAATGAGTTAGGTAGAGTTCCTTTTTCCTCACTTTTTTGGGAAAGTTTGAGCAGGATTGTTGTTAGTTCTTTTTGGAGTGTTTGATAAAATTCCCCTGTGAAGCCATCTTGCCCTGGGCTTTTCTTTTTAGGAAGATTTTTGATGACTGTTTGAATCTCTTTACTTGTGATTGGGTTTTTGTAATCTTCTGTTTCTTTCTGAGTCTGTGTAGCTTGTTTGTGCATCTCCAGAAATTTGTCCAGTTCATCTAAGTTGTCTGGTTTATTGGCATATTGTTGTTCATAGTATCCTCTTATAATTTCTTTTATTTCTTCAGGGTCTATGATAATGCATCCATTTTCATTTCTGATTTTGTTTATTTGCATCCTCTCTCTCTCTTTTTTTTTTTTTCCTTTGTCAGTCTTGCTAGTGGCCCATCATATTTTATTGATTTTATCAAGGAACCAACTTTTGGTTTTATTGATTCTTTCTATGGTTCTTTTGTTCTCCCATTCATTTATCTCTGCTTTAATCTTTGTTATTTCTCTTTTCCTATTTGCTTTGGAGTTAGTTTGCTGTTCTTTCTCAAGTTCCTCCAGGTTTGCTGTTAATTCCTTGATTTTTACTCTTTCTTGTTTTTTAATATAGGCATTTAAGGCTATAAATTTCCCTCTCAGCACAGCCTTTGCCACATCCCATAAGTTCTGATAAATTGTATTCTCCTTTTCATTCATCTCCAGATAGCTGCTGATTTCCCTATCAATTTCTTCTTTGACCCACTGGTTGTTTAAGAGTGTGTTATTTAATCTCCATATATTTGTGTATGTTCTCATTCTTTGGTGGTTTTTGAGATCCAGCTTCATCTCAATGTGATCAGAGAAAGTACTTTGAATAATTTCAATATTTTTAAATATGTAAAGACCTGTTTTGTGCCCCAGCATATGATCTATTCTGGAGACTGTTCCATGAGCACTAGAGAAGAATGTATATAATCTTGTGTTTTGGGGTGCAATGACCTATATATGTCTGTTGGGTCTAATTCATTTATCAAGTTATTTAACTTCTCTGTTTCCTTGTTGATCTTCTGTCCGGTTGTTCTATCTATAGAGGAGAGTGGTATATTGAAGTCTCCTACTATTATTGTTGAAACATCTATTGCTCAATCACTTTTGCAAATGTCTGTCTCATGTACTTTGGAGCTCCTTTAATTAGTATATAGTGTCCTTCTTTGTCTCTTATGATGTCTTTACATTTAAAGTCTATTTTTCCCAATATTAGTATAGCTATTCCTGCTTTCTTTTGGTTACAACTTGGGTGAAAAATCTTTTTCCATCCTTTCACTTTCAATCTATTTGTATCTGTCATGGTTAGGGACATGTGTCAACTTGGCCAAGTTGTAGTACCTGTTTATCTGATTGGGCAAGTGCTGCCCTGTCTGTTGCAATGAAGACATTTCATAGGATTAGATCATGATCATGTCAGCTGCATCCACAGCTGATTCCATTTGTAATCAGCCAAAGGGGCGTGTCTTTTACAATTAGTGATGCTAAATCTAATCACGGGAAGCCTTTTAAGGAGGACTCAGAGGAGACAGATTCCATTCCTGCTTCAGCTGGTGAGCCTCTCCTGTGGAGTTCATCCAGACCCTCCATCGGAGTTGTTGGCTTCACAGCCTGCCCTGTGGATTTTGGACTCTGTGTTCCTGCGATCAGGTAAGACACTTTCATAAATTTTATATTTGCAAGTGTTCCCTGTTGATTCTGTTTCTCTAGAGAACCCTAACTAATACAGTATCTTTGTGTCTAAGATGAGTCTCTTGCAAGCAGCATACAGCTGGATTATGTTTCTTAATCCATTCTGCCAATCTGTATCTTTTAGTTGGTAAGTTTAGGCCATTAACATTCAAAGTTATTACTGAAAAGGCATTTCTTGATTCTACCATCTTATCTTTTTTATTTTATTTGTCAGATCTGTATATTCTTTTCCCTCTCTCTCTTTGTATTCTTTAAATTACCCTTAGTGGTACTTTTCAATTCTGTGCCCTCCTCCACAACTCCCTCTCCTGTCTTTTTTTCCAGCTGGCAGAACTCCTTTTAGTATTTCTTGTAGGGCCAGTCTCTTGTTGACAGATTCTTTCTTAGGATTTCTTTGTCTGTGAAAACTTTAATCTCTCCCTCAATTTTTTTTTATTAATTAAAAAAATTAACAACAAAAAACCAAAAATATTAACATATCATTCCATTCTACATATACAATCAGCAATTCTCAATATCATCACATAGTTGCATATTCATCATTTCTTAGAACATTTGCATCAATTTAGGAAAAGGAATAAAAAGACAACAGAAAAAGAAATAAAATGATAACAGGAAAAAAAAAGATTATACATACCATACCCCTTATCCCTCGCTTTCATTTATCATTATCCCTCAATTTTGAAGGACAGTTTGGCTGGGTACTGAATTCTTGGCCGGAAGTCTTTCTCTTTCAGGATCTTGAACATGTCATACCAATGCCTTCTTGCCTCTAGGGTGCTAGTTGAGTAGTCTGAACTCAGTCTTATTTAATTTTCCTTGTATGTTGTAGATTGTTTCTCTCTTGCCACTTTCAGAATTTTCTGCTTCTCTTCAACATTTGACAGGCTGATTAGTATGTGCCTTGGGGAAGGCCTATTTGGATTTATTCTGTTTGGAGTTCTTTGGGCTTCTTTGACTTGTATATTTATGTCCTTTGCAAGGGTTGGAAAGTTTTCCCCCATTATATCCTCAACTACTCTTCCTAGCCCTTTGCTCCTCACTTCTCCTTCTGAGACACCAGTGACTCTTACATTTGTATGCTTTGTTTTATCTGTCATTTCCCTGAGTTCTCATTCAATTTTTTCCATCTTTTTTTGCCATCTGCTGTTTTGAGTCTTCAAGGTCAGTTATCCTGTCCTCTATATCACTTTTTCTTTCTTCTGTCTCTTCAAATCTGGTGTTGTGTGCCTCTAGCATGTCTTTTATTTGGTCAATAGATTCTTTAACCTCTATGATATCTGCTATTTTTGTATTTATTCTTTCAAATTCCTCTTTGTGCTCTTCTGCTGTCTTCTTGATCTCCTTTATGGCATTTACAGTGATCTGTTTCAGGGCAGGTATGGGCCCAGATTGGGGATGTTACGCTGATGCTTGTGAACATGGGCACCCAACAGCCAGGGATGATATAGCTGTGCAGGTGCACCGGTCTGGGGGGCATAACCCTAGTGTGCGCTGGTCTAAAGCATGGGGCCTTTTGTGCACATGTGTAGAGCTGTGGCAGCAGTTTGGCATTATGCCTTCATGGATTGGGGGCATGTGTGACCTGGCTGCACAGGTCGGCACTTTCTCAGAGCTGAGAAGTGAGGCTGAGGGCTGTGCACATGCATGGTTCTAGGACTGCTCTAAAGTGTGGTTCCCAGAGCTGAATGACATAATTGGAGGCCTGAGTGCTTGCATGGGCCTGGGAGTTCCGTACATGGATGTGCTGAGCTCAGGGAGCGTGGGGTGAGGCTGTGCGGCATTATGAGCAGGGGGGCGGGGGCAGCCTAGATATGGAGGTTAGTGCCTGCACCTTTATGTGCTGGCAACAGCCTGCAGGGAACAGGGAGGCGGAGGTAGTGCTCGGGAGGTATGTAGGAGAGTTGTGTTGGGCTTTACTTGGGGTGGGGATGTGGAACAGGTATGTGCACTGGGGGCTGGTGGGGTGGGGGCACCTGGAGTGTGGTGAATGGGAGTGGGTAATGGGGTTCAGGTGCGTGGGGTGAGTCGCCGGTCACAAGGCTGCACTGGGGAAGGTAGCACGCCCAAGGAATCCAGCCTGGCTTACTTCCTAGTCCTGCGCTCCTGTCCGTGCACTCCCACAGGCTCCATGCCTCCGTGCCAGGCTCCAGCTTACCACCTGTAAGTTCCTCGGCCATTGCAACCAGGGCTGCCACATATGGTGCAGAAGGCTCTCCCAGGTCAGCTGCACTCCCGAATTGCCGCCTCAGCTGCTCTCCTGTCCCTTCTCTAACTTTTCCATGGAGCAGGGTTAATCTTGAGCTATGTTAGTTGGCCATCTTCCCGGAAGTTCCTGGAACAATTTCTTTTATAGGAGATACTCTGTAATCGTTAGAGCATTGAGAGATCTTACTTTAATCTTTCTGAAATTCAGATTCCAGATGCAGTGACTTGCCCAGAATGGGATCATTTTTTATTAGAACATCTCCCTAGATTTAGGAGATTTAGAATTTTGGCTTGGAAAATAATGACCATAGAGGAACAGATAGATTTATTTAAGGAAAGAAGCAAAGACTATATACTTTACTACCTTGGAACAGATTTGTTGCCATCACAGAATTGGGACTTAGAATATCTAAATTTTGATGAATGGGTTCTCATATATCTGAGTATATAAATTAGTGCTAGCAAAATGTGTTATGAATATGGAAACAAAATGAAAATTTAGGGAATTAAAAAATATTTTAATGAATTAAAATCATGTATTTGCCAGGAGTTGCTTATGTACATCTTTTCTAATGTTTATTGCTTAGCTGTAGGACCTGTAAAAACATGTGACCTCAAATAAAAAGTGAATTGATCTTCCAAAACATACTAATTTACAAAAAATCATATTATCAATAAATGACTCTTGTCTTATGATGACAGTTAGACTAATGAAAATGAAGATCTTTTCCTTAATATTTTTTAATTCCCTAAGGTTAAAAAAAATTATCAAACACCAGGTTTGATAATTCTGTTCTTTAATTTATAGCCATTTCTTAGCAGCCACTTGTCTATCTTTTCGCAGTTTATCTTTTGTTGAAAAGGTCCCCAGATCTTGTATTCCAAAAGCACTAGGAAGGTAGCATGATAGAGAGGGAGATCTGGAGTCTGAAGACGTAATCTTTTTTTTTTATTGTATAATTTTTATTTTATTTCCACAGTATTGGTTCTTGTCTAAATAATTTTTGTAAATATTTTTACCGAGAAATTTTCACGATTCAGTCCATCCATAGCATGCAATCATAGCCTGCAGCACCACCACATAGTTGTGAATTCATTGCCATCACTTCAGAAAAAGAAATAAAAAGAGAAAACTCATACATCCCAAACCCTTTATCGCTCCCTCTCATTCACTGACTACTAATAATCTACCAATGTTTTTTACCACTTATCCCCTCCTATTGTTTATTTATTTATTTATTATCCTTATTTTTTTACTCATCTGTCCATATCCTGGATAAAAGGAACATCAGACACAGGGTTTTCACAATCACATGGTCATACTGTAAAAGCTATGTAGGTATACCATCATCTTCAAGAATCAAGGCTACTGGAACACAGCTCAACAGTTTCAGGTACTTCGCTCCAGCCACTCCAATACCTCATAAACTAAAAAGGTATATCTATATAATGCATACGAATAACCTCCAGGATAACCTCTCAACTCTGTTTGAAATCTCTCAGCCACTGGAACTTTATTTTTTTTCATTTATCTCTTTCCCCTATTGGTCAAGAAGGCTTTCTTAATCCTTGATGCCATGTCCCAGCTTATTTCAGGATTTCTGTCACATGATGCCAGGGAGATTTACACCCCTGGAAGTCATGTTCCACATAGGAGGGAGGGCAGTGAGTTTATCTGCTGAGTTGACTTAGAGAGAAAGTTCATCTGAGCATCAAAAGAGGTTTTCTGGGTGACTCTTAGGCCTAATTTTAAGTAGGGTTAGCCTATCCCTTGCAAGAATAAGTTTCATAGGGGCGAACCCCAAGATTGAGGACTTGGTCTATTGAGTTGGCTGTTCCCAATGTTTGCAAGAATATCAAGAATTCCCCAGATGGGGGAAGTTTAATATTTTCTCCTTTCTCCCCAGTACCCCAGGGGGCTTTGCAAAATACTTCTTTATTTGCTGTCCAAATTATTCTGGGATATATTGGGGCATCACACTAACCTGGACAAACCAACAAAATCTCACACCCTACTCAAGATTTCATGTACTTATGGTGTTCAAATATACTCACCATGCAAGTTAAATTAGGGAATGCACTACCCAAAATATAAATTTTTAACCAAATAAACACCTCTCCCTTTGGTTGAAGACTTAGTCTTGAATCCTGCCTCTGTCTCTGGGCCTCAGTCTCCTTATATATGAAATGAGGGATTAGATAACACTAAATGTTTATAAAAAGTGTCTCAGAATCTTCTACCTTTAAAGTATTCTGTACCTCCTCTTTTTCTGGAGGCTTGATTTCTGAAGTATTTATTATTTATAATACCTGCCTAAGAGGAATTTGTGGCTGCCAGTTGTGACTACAGAAAGATCCTGGGCCTGCCTGTTTATTCCTTGAGCTTTGAGAAGGACCCCCAAATCTGTCTGTACTACATTATTTTGCAAATTGTTTGCAAAACTAATTTTCTTAAACTGTAAGCATAACATTCACAGTGGGCCAAAATAGGCCTTTTTTGAATGTCACATATGGAAAAGTTACCAGAGACTCCAATTTAATAAATGATTAAAAAACAAGGATTTCCCAGGCATGTTCTGGAGGAACGTTGGTCCTAAAAAACTAATAGATGTTATTTGAATAGAGGGAGCTTGTGGCTTCTTAGGGCTTTTAATATGCCAGATATGCCAAATGTGTATGTCAAATTTTTTAAAAAGAGATTGGGAATGGAAATTTCTTAAATTTATTTTTGAAAGTGCCCCTGTACCCTTTTTAGAACATTTCATTGGATCTAGTGTTCTGAAGAACATATTATGGGAAATTTTGACAAACTGTTAGGTCTACAAAATAAATTGAGTGCCAGACTTGGCACATAAACCAAAGGAAAGGAAACTATATTTTGTTTTCCTTAAGAGAGGAACATAGAAAATTTTGCCTATGCCATTCTAAGCAAAATATATCTTTATGGTTTCTAGTTTGAATTATATTCTTTATGCTTTTAATATTTTAAATGTTTTGGTAGCAGTGGTCATGTTTAGAATTATGCCAGTCAAAATAGTTTATGGGACTTTGAAAAGAATTTTTTAAACCAATTATGTATCTAAAGTACTTTCTTTATGAAATTCTTTTAATTGGATCTTGGGTTATTGTTATCTGTTCATATATGGTTCATATTTTACAATATATACTAATTTTTGAGAGAATTAACTTATATACATCTTCATAATATTTTAAATCTAACGGACTAAAAAGGAACTACTGATTTCTCTAAACTTTATTAATTAGTGATAAGTAATATAAAAATTTCATAACAGCTCTTTATTAATGATATTCTCAAAGATTTCTGGTATAAAATAAGAAAGTTAATGATTCTTATTTGTTTTCCCCTCATGATTACTTAACTTTCATTTCATTTCTCAGTAGTTTTGTTATTAGAAAAACTGGATTTAATAGCCAAAGAACAATTGCCAGAAGCTTTCATAAAAAATTAAATAGATTTTCTCATTTAATTTTGTGGGCAGAATAGAACATCCTGATTCATGATGCTTAGAAAGATTTTTTTTTGCCAAAATTTTATGCTGTTGGTTATCAGCAATAGATATTCTATTGATTGATCAAACAAAGAATGCCATACAACTTGATAGACCTGTTTCAATCAGTACAAACATAAGACAATGTAGCAAAAATTATTGGCAATGACAAAGCAATGTTGCTGGGATATGGAGATAAGTACACATAACAAACATATACATAAATATAATAAAATTAATACTTATGTGCCAGCCACTGATTTTTTTATTAATTAAAAAAAATTAACAAACAAAACAATAAGATATCATTCTATTCTACATATATAATTAGTAATTCTTAATATCATCACATAGTTGCATATTCATCATTTCTTAGAACATTTGCATCGATTTAGAAAAAGCAATAAAAAGAAAACGGAAAAAAGAAATAAAACGATAATAGAGAAAAAAAGTTACACATACCATACTCCTTACCCCTCGCTTTCATTTACCACTACCATTTCAAACTAAATATATTTTAACATTTGTTCCCCCTATTATTTATTTTTATTCCATATGTTCTACTCTTTTGTTGATATGGTAGATAAAAGGAGCATCAGACACAAGGTTTGCACATTCACAGAGTCACATTGTGAAAGCTGTATCATTGTTCAATCATCATCAAGAAACATGGCTACTGGAACACAGCTCTACATTTTCAGGCAGTTCCCTGCAGCCTCTCCACTATATCTTGAACAACAAGATGATATCTACTTAATGCATAAGAATAACCTCCAGGATAACCTCTCGACTCTGTTTGGAATCTCTCAGCCATTGACTCTTAGTCTCATTTCACTCTTCCCCCTTTTGGTCGAGAAGGTTCTCTCAATCCCTTGATGTTAATTCTCAGCTCATTCTAGGGTTTTTCTCAGTCCCTTGATGCTGAGTCTCAGCTCATTCCAGGATCTCTGTCCCACGTTGCCAGGAAGGCCCACACCCCTGTCATGTTGGCTAGAGGGAGAGGCCACATCTGAGCAACAAAAGAGGCTCTCTTGGGGGTGACTCTTAGGCCTAATTTTAAGTAGACTTGACCTATCCTTTGTGGGGTTAAGTTTCATATGAACAAACCCCAAGACTGGGGTCTCAGCCTGTAGCTTTGGTTGTCCACACTGCTTGTGAGAATATCAAGAATTCGACTTGGGGAAGTTGAATTTCTCCCCGCTCTCACCATTCCCCGAAGGGGGCTTGCAAATACTTTTCCATTCACTGATCAAATCACTCTGGGATTCATTAGGGCATCGCTCTGGACAAACCAACAAAATCTCATGTCCTACCTGAGATTCCAAGTACTTATGACGTTCAATCAAACTATCTACATAAGTTATATTAGGAAATGCTCTAGTCAAAATATAAATTTTGTAACAAATAAACATTTTTTGCTTTAGTCTCACACGTAAGGTGACATTTTAAAATATTAATTACCATCTATTTTCAGCACCCTGCAATAATGACATTCCTTTATTCTTCCTCATGCAAAAACATTTTTAAAATTTGTACATTGTACATTTTCACTATTGTTATACACTCTAGGCATTCCTAGATTATACCATCTCACTCTTTAACATCTATCTTTCTTTCTTATTTCATTTATGTCCCCAGCCCTCCTCCCTCTATCATTCTCACATGCAGCTTCATTCAGTGTTTTAACATAATAATATTACACTTAGGTAGCATTGTGCTGTCCATTTCTGAGTTTTTGTATCCAGTCCTGTTGCACAGTCTGTATCCCTTCAGCTCCAATTACCCAATATCTTACCCTATTTCTATCTCCTGATGATCTCTGTTACCAACAACATATTCCAAGTTTATTCACTAATGTCAGTTCATATCAGTGAGACCATACAGTATTTGTCCTTTAGTTTTTGGCTAGT
>PVIY010043478.1:0-20300 GCA_004026745.1 Myrmecophaga tridactyla
CTCAGGTATGGAGGGTGTAGGTCCGGGGCTCAGATCCGGGGCTCAGGTCTGGGGTTCAGGAGTGGAGCAGATTCCCTTGGGAGAGCCAATTCCACCAAACAGCACATAAAAGGGCTTTCTAAAGTGTAAGCACAATGGACAAGTACTCCTGCTTCTCATGCGCTTAAGCCAAGTTCAGAGTCAGTTTCTTGAATTTGTTGTGTTCAAGTCCAACATGGGCTCAGAGGGGAGTGGCAGTGAGTGGACACGGTGGTGAGTGGCCATGGCAGAGAGGTCCCCTCGCCGGGTCTCTCCTTGCTCAGCGTCCCTCCCTGACCCCAGAGTCCTTGGGAGCACCCGGGTCCCATTGGGGGGTGAGGGCAGGTCTGGGTGGGCCCCCTCTCCACCAGAGCAACCTGGGAGAGTGTGGCTGCTGCTCTGCCACCCCCCTCGGTCTTCAGGCCTGTTTCCTCTCCCAGGAGACCTCTCCCCATGGGCACTGTCGCAGTCCATCCCACCGGGCACGCGCATTTTAGCCAGGCTGCTGCTCTTTAAACTGCCAAATTTCAGGGTCCTCTGGCAGCTTGGGGACACCTCGGGCCACCCTGGGCTCCGGAAGTCCCAGCCAGCTGCCTACAGGGAGCTCCCCAGTCCCAGGAAGCAGCCTGTGCTCCCCTCCTCGGAGATGAGGGGGCTGTTTCCATTTCCCTCGGCTCCCCCGGAAGGCCTGGCCCACTCTGCCCGGGATTCCTTCCGTGCCGTGAAGGGCCCTGTGCTGGGCGGGCAGCAGCGGGCGGCGGGAGGCGCGAGGCTGAGCCCTGAGTCCATCTAGATGGAGCGTCTCAGAGGCATCTTGAAGCAGCTTGGTGGTAGCATTGAACTGTCTGCGACTTTCTAAACTGAACTTCAGTCCCTGAGGAAAAGTGAATGTCCGGACCTGGGCGGAGGTTGGAGACGAGAAATAGAGGTAGGAGAGACCCGACACCGGCAGTGGGGAAAGAAGGTTGATTAGCAGAGGGGCAGCAGGGAGAGTTGACTCAAGAAATCAACTCTCACTCCCCTGAATCCAAGTAGGGTTGTAAAAGGGGGGCTGGAGGTAGCTTTAGGTGGGTTTCTCATAGGTGGGTTTTTGAGAGTTGGCCGTTTTCCATTGGTGAGGTTAGAAGTTAAAATACTGCTTTTGTTCTGCAAGGCTGTAGCTGTCATTGGGGAGGGCGTTGGGCAAGGGGATCGCTCGCACACCACGAGGCTGTTCTGCCCGAGGGTGGGTGTTTATACAGGGGTCTGTGCTGGGATGCAGCTGCTGGAGGGGCCGGAGAGCCCCAGGAGGTTTCCTCTCTGTGGTGACACTTTCCATTTTGCCTGTTGTCCTGGCTCAGCTCTCACAGTAAGTTCCCACACCATCTGGGGCCGGGTGGGGCTGGGAGGGGTGGGCTGCCGTCTTCCCAGGAAAGCCATGAATTTCTTCCCAGCTGCTCCCAGTTGGATGGTCCCTGTGGTTGGCTTTTCCCTGGTCAGGAGCCGTCCAGGCCGCAGGGCGCCAGGAGGTGGGTTCCCAAAACCAGCCTAGCGCCTCCTCTGAACACCCCATGGGGAAACGATGGGGAGATGATGGGGCCAGGGTGGGGGGCTGGGGGGGTGGATAGCCCACCAGAGATTGTCTATTGTCCCTGCAAAAAGGCCTCCAGGGTCAATTAAAATGCCAAGTTTCTTTGCTTTTGGTTGGAATTTGGTCTACTTAGCAATGTAACCATATCTCATGGAAAGTTGAAAGTTGATTGGCAACCAATGTTTGGTTAATTAAGTGAGGAGGAAGGAAATTAATGACTATTTGATAAATACAGTGTGCTTGGGCATAAGCGAGGCAAAATTGGACAGCTGTCTCTCGGGCACACAGAGGGTTTAGATGCCCACAGCTCCAGCCACGAAGCAGAGCTGCCAGCGACTTCTCTTCACCCTTGATGCCACCCTCTGTTCGTCTCTGCTGAGAATGCCCAGTGGACCGAGGTGACAGATGGGGCAGGGGGGAGAGAGAGGGGGATGTTAGATGTCAGATGGCCAGGGCTGGACATTTGCCAATGGACAGAGCCCTCCCATCTCCAGCCCCTCGCCACCCCTCCCAAGGCCCTTCCTCCTGCATCTGCAGGTCCTTAGCATCAGGCGTTTTCAGGGCAGCCAGCCGGATGCAGTGAATCCAGTAGCTGAAAGCCCTGACTGCTCTGATCCCACCTCACCCCTTCCCTCCTCTTCCACCATTCCCCACCCCTCGTATCCACGGCTTTACCAAAGGCACACAGGTTTCTGAGAAAGGCATGGGATGCATTAGAAAGAGGCTGAGCTGGGAATCCTGGGCTGTCCCAGTTAGCAGCGGGACCTCCAGCTATGGAGGCATCAGGTATGTTCTGTTTTTGTTGAAAAAATCAGCACTGGCTGGAGACTTGAGAATCAGAAATTTCATGTGTCATTGTCTCTACTTTGCTTTATGTACTTAAAAAAGAGGAAATTTAAAGAAATTTATGGCCTGCTGTTTTCCCTTTCACCTTTTAGTATTTTGTCTCCAGGCTTAGTTGAATCAAATTCAGTCTTAAAGTCAATGTGTATTCTTGACTGTAAACTCATCTCCCGTTGTATTCCTGTTTTACCGGCATCGCTGGTTTCCTGCTGAGTAGAACAAACTGATCTTTTTCCAAGAACAAGTGAAGGCAATGGAAAAGGAAAAAGGGACTCTGTCATGCCAGGCAAAATCACATCATCACTTGGGATACATCTTAGCACTGCAGCGGTTTCTCTCCATATTTCATTGTACCCTGATGTGTGACACGAGCTTCCCTTCAGACCAAGCCTTCAGGCAGAGCAGCCCGGCAAAGGCCAAGGGTGGGCTGGTGGCTCAGCTGAACTGTCAGCCCCTGCAGGAGGGGCCTCACCCCACCCTGGGCTGGAAGTGGGACTGGCCTCTGCTTGGCCTCCCGCCGTGCCCGTCTCCCTTCACCCAGGCAGGTGCTCCTCTCCCCACAGGTGCTTCCAACGACAAGGGAGGGGTCAGGTAGAGGAGAGGAAATTGTCACCACACATGGCAACCTCTGCAGGAGACCCCCTCACTGCTGGCAAAGCTGGAAGCTGAGGGCTCTGAACAGCAGGTGGCCCTTGGGACCCGGATAGGATTTGATGGAGCGTCCTCCCCTCTGGGAGGTGACCTGGGGTCCAGGCTACAGGCTGGCTCTCTCCCAGCTCTCTGCAGGTCCACGAGAGAGGTTGGAAAGGCCACAGCCACCTCTTTGTAAATGTGGCAGTCTCTTTCATGCCCCCCTGGAGAGCTGGTGATGGTTTGGATTAGAGGGAAGCTCTGGCTTTACTGAGATCCAACCCTAAGAGCCTGTCCCTGAAAAGGGAACGATGGAAGAGCGCGGGCTCCAGGGGCCCAAGAGTTGTCACTGTCTACATGGTAGACCTGGAGATGTCAGCAAGATTGAGGATGATCCTCAGGAGGAGTGGACAGAAAGGATAAAAGCTCTTGTCAGTGGGATTTCCAGGACCTGAATAAAGAAATGAATGGATGGATGGATGGATGGATGGATGGATGAATGGATGGCTGGACTGCCAACCAGCCAGCCAGTAAGATAGATAGACAGATAGAAAGAAGAGAAATGAATAGACAGATGATGTATGACAGATGGTTGGATGATGGATGGACAGGTGGATTTATAGATGGGTGGACAGATGAATGGGTAGACAGATGGTAGATGGATGTTCTAGTTTGCTAGCTGCCGGAATGCAATATACCAGAAATGGAATGGCTTATAAAAAGGGGAATTTAATGAGTTGCCAAGTTTACAGTTCTAAGGCCGAGAAAATGTCCCAATCAAAACAAGTCTATAGAAATGTCCAATTTAAGGCATCCGGGGAAAGATACCTTGGTTCAAGAAGGCCTATGAAGTTCAGGGTTTCTCTCTCATCTGGAAGGGCACATGGCAAGCAAGGCATCATCTGCTACTTTCTCTCCTGGCTTCCTGCTTCATGAAGCTCCCTGGGAGGCATTTTCCTTCTTCATCTCCAAGGGTTGCTGGCTCATGGACTCTCTGCTTTGTGGTGCTGCAGCATTCTCTGCTCTCTCTGAATCTCTCATTCTCCAAAATATTTCTTCTTTTATAGAACTTCAGAAACTAATCAAGACCCACTCAAATGGGTGGAGACATGTCATCCCCTAATCCAGTTTAACAACCATTCTTGACTAAATCACATCAACCAGGGAGATGATCTCATTACAGTTTCAAATATACAGTATTGAATAGGGATTATTCTACATTTATGAAATGGGATTTATATCAAAACAAGGCTTTTCTTAGGGGGCATACTTCCTTTCAAACCAGCACAATGGATAAATGACGGATGGTGGATGGATGGATGGATGGATGGATGGATGGATGGATGGATGGATGGGTAACCTTGTGACTGATTCATCCACCACCCTGGGACCTAGACTTCTGACTATTCTTCCAATTTCCAAGAGGGTCCAGAAAAGGCCAAGTTCCAGAGCCCACTCAGGGCCCGGCTTTGTCTGCAGAAACCACCATAACCTAGAGCTCCCGGGAGCCTGTAAAGTGCAGCATCTTCCTCATCAGCCAGGCAGCCCCTGCTCTGCTGCAGTGTCCCTCTGCTGCTTGCTGCCATGGGAAGGTCTTCCTGGAGGGGGTGGCTGCCTCTCTCAGCCTTGGGCATGGGTCCCTATGCTTGGTGTGTGCTGAGGGTCGCAGTGGCCAGGGTGATGCTGTGAACCACAGGTCCAAGGTCCCTGAGGCTGTGGGCAGACCTGGGGAAAGGACCACCTTGACCCATATCTGCCAGGCCCGTGGGGATGGCGGGATGAATCCACAGGAAGCTGGAAGGCACAGGTCACAGAGCAAGGCTGATCCAGGCACCAAGAGTAGTCTGGAGACCTCTGCCCAAGCCCTGTTCACACCTTGCTAGACTGGGGGTGCCGGTGACCAGGGAGGGTGCTGCAGGCAAGGGCAGCTGGTGGCCAGGAGGGAGTGACAGGGGTGCAGAGGCAGAGAGGTCTCCTAGCTCAGCTCTCTGATCTCACAAACAACATCAAAGGGAACGGGGACAGTGAGGTGACAGGCAGTCAGAGAAGGGCTGGGACTAGAATTCAGGTCCTCATGCCTTGTTGAGTGTGTTCGCCACTACACCATGCCATCCAACCGTCGTGCACTACCCATCCACCCACTGTCCATGCCCCACCCCGCCTCCCTGGGTGGTGGGCACCCTTTGTCCGGGATTTGAAGAGGTAAGCCTGGGCTGGAGGCTGATTAGAGGTCTTTGTGGTCTTCCCGACAGTGGGAGTGAATCAGGCAATTCAGAGCATTTTCAGAGGGCGGAGACCTGGGGGATGGAGAGAGAGCTGGGTGCTGGGAGCAAACCCCCTGTAGCAGCTGGCAGGGCTGAAACCACCACCTTCCCCTGCAGGGTGTGCAGCTGGACCCCGGGCCTGGAGGGGTGGGGCAGGGCGGGCTTAGAGAGGCAGGTCACCCTGGGTGAGGCAGCCTGGTTCTGGCCTGAAAACATCATTCCAAATTCATTTGTCCTCTGAGCCTGCAGGATTCAGGGTTTAATTCACTAGATGAAAAAGGTAATTTTCCTCTTGTTCTCTGAATTTGTTATTTGTGCAGCAATTCTTGGAAACGCCATTAAACCTCCCTCTCAGGCAGGTGGCCTTGCAATTCCCCTCTCAGTAGTCACCCTTGCTTCCTGGGGGCCCTGCCCTGTCCAGCTCGGCCGGGCCACCCAGACCAGGAGGCTCCCAGGACCCACCCCGGCCCCCGGCAGCCACCGCGCTGCAGGACAGAAAGGCTGTGCCCTTGTTTCCACGGCGCTGGGCTTGGACTTCCTTCAGATGGACACATGGCCTGGAACCACGTCTCTTTTGGCCCACGGCACAGGGTGTGTAGGGCGAGCTCATGGCGTCCGCAGGGCCGAGGGTGGGGATTTGACCCAGTTAGGAGTGAACTTGAGTCAAGAAGTTATTCAACCAGACCCGGGAGCGGCTGAACGTGTGCTAGCTGGGGTCCTCCTGGAAGGGGCTGCACAAGGAGTGGGAGCCGGGGCGCCGGCTCGGGGGTCCAGGGCTGCTGGGACAGGCACACGGCCTGGTGGCATCCACAACAGGTGCTTATGTCTCTGCTTTGGAGGGCCCAGAGGTTTCAGCGGGCCGAGCTTTCTCCCGGGGTCCACGTCGTGGTGCCGCCTCCCCTGGGGTCCCTGGCGTGGGGACCCCTCTCTGCCTCCGAAGCATGATGACCCCGGGCTCCTGTTAACTGCGTACGAACGTCCTTTGCTCGCGAGGACGTCAGCTGCACTGGGCCAAGGCCCACCTGACTCAGCTCATCCTCGTCCAGGGAAGACCCCGAGGGCCTCTTCACACAGGGGTCCCCACCCTCAGGACTGGGGTTCGGACTCGAGCAGCTCATGGCGGGGACATGGCTCCACCTATCACATGTGTCATGGGGCAGCAGTGCTGCGACCACCAGCCCCCACCCCCACCCGGACCCCAGACCCACAACGGCTGCTCCAAAAACTTTAATTTAAAAAATGACACCAACACCCTCTGGCGCTTATCACAGCATGTCACTTCCCTGGGCCTCGGCCTTCTCCTGCAGGGGGACGTGTGGCTGTCAGCATGTGACATGCTGTTCCGATTGTCCCAGAGCATTCCTGGCTGCCGTGTGGACTGCCTGGGTCACAGCCCACGGGCCTCATGTGCCCAGATTCACAAACCCGCTGGACAGCTGGACACTGAGGACGGCACCTAGCACCCCCACCCCTGCCCGCTCCAGCGTCTGGCCTTACGGAGCTTTTAGATACTAAGTGCCTGTTCTCCGCAGGCTGGACCAGGGGCGCGTCTGACCGAGGGTCATCTCAGGGCGCAACGGCAGCTGCCTCCCGAGGGTGCGGAGCGTTGCCAGGTGCTGCTTTCCGGTGGGGGAGGCGGCTTCTACCTCGTTCCCAGGTGGCCTCAGGGGGCCCCTGCCGCCCCCAGCCCGCAGGAGCGAGCCCACTTGTCGGGGGCCCAGCACTTGCCACTGCTTCATCCCAGGATCCCCACCCCAAGGGGCCAACGGGAGCCAGGGAAGGAGGGAAACCACACACTGGACGGAGCCCGGGCAGATGCACCTGGCGCGTGCCCAGCAGTGGCCCCTCCAGTCCTCAGAAGACGCGATCCCCCAATTCCATCGCACCAGGAATAGGCAAAGGGGCACGAAGGCGGTGGGCATGGGCTTAAACCTCAGCAAGGAAACGTGGCAGCAAAGCAAAAGTCCAAGGCGCTTTCAGCCGTGGCGCTGAGCCAGCCTCGGCCCTGCCACCTCCTCGCCGAGGAAGGAGGGGTCCTGCGGCACGTTCTGGCTGCCCCTTGCCCACTTTGGATGGCTCAGGGAAGGAGGAGAGGCAATCAGAGCTGCTGCTGGCTACTGAGGATCCCTCCATCGTGCGTTTTGGGATGAAGGGTGAGCGTTCAGCCTTAGCACCCACGCAGGTGAACAGTGCCGCTAAGGCGGCTCACCTGGGTGGTTTCACCTGGGGGTGGTCTGGGCAAACGCTCTGCACGGCACCGGGAAGAGAGGGCAAAGGGGCAGTGGCAGCTTCTTCTTTGACCACGTGCGGGTGGCTTTTGTTACGTCCTCTGCAGGGTCTCCAGGTGGGGTTCCAAGGGCGGTGTGTGCCCCCTTCCCCTCCCACACCTCTGCCACACGGTCCCCCTTTGTGTTGGTGGCCGGCCCAAGTGAGATCTCCAGGAAGCATCCCTGGAGAGAAGCAGGCATTGCTCTGTCCACTTGGTGGAAGCAGATCCATCTGCTCACACTCGGGAATGGGGCGCCTGGGGCCAGGGGGGTGCTGAGGGGGGGCTCTGCAGGCTGGATATGAGCCCCCAGGTGCCAGGGAGTGAAGAGAAGGAGCTTAACCACCTGATCCCAAATGTGGGTGGGTGAAAAGCCGTTCTCGTTTCACCACGTTGCCTCCCTCCCACCCCAGGCCTGCCCTTCCCATAGATGTCCGGATGGGACAGAAGTCAAAGTGGGTTGTGGGGTCCCACTGCCTGGGAGACAGGCAGCAGCCCCCTTTTCTGTCCGCCCTGGATGGGGGAAGCACTTTCTCTGCCATTCTCTATCCCACGCCGGTTTCCAGAAGCTTATTGTGGCGGTTGGTGTAGAAGCCCAGAGGGTTCGCCAGGACAGCTGGGGCTCAAGCTTTCTCTGCAAAGGGAATAAATTCTTGATGGTGCCAAATATCTTGCCCACATGCCCGGGGGGGCTCCCCGCCTCCCAGGCAGACTCTTAAGCAAGTGCCTGCATGGCTCCCAAGAGTCACACAGAGAGTCACCAGGCGAGGCGCCCTGACCAGCGAAGCAGGTGTGCAGGTGCCTGGAGCCCAGTGCTGGCACCGTCCACACTCCAGGGACACGGGACTCTGACCTGGGAGGACATGACGGCTGCGTATCCACTGAGCGCTTCGACTTTTGTTCAAGTTTCATCACCACTCGGCGCATTGTCGAGAGAGAGAGGGGGCGCGGGAGGGAAAGTAAGTTAGGAGAGAGAGAAACAGAAAGAAATGTGCTCAGCTTGTCCGTTGGATCGCCATGACGCCCCGATGTGAGTCTGAGTGTCCTTCCCACAGAACAGGGTGTGAGCGATGAGGGGTAGTGGAGAATCTGGAGGCCACGAAGAGTGGGTTCTGGCCTGGTATCTGCGCCGGGCAGTAACACCTCAAAGAGATGACTTGGCCTAGAGGGAAACACAAGGTCTCGAGCCAAGGATGGCTTCCCCGCGTCCTCTCCAAGGTGTCCCAGGTGTCTGTGGGCTCTCGCCGTCCAGTTGGTGCTCCATGTGCATCCCACCTGTGAGGGGGAGGAGCACTACTTCCCCTGCCCTTCTCCACACGCATTCAGGGCTGGAGCTGGGAAGTGCCCCATGTCCCATTTCGTTTGTTAGGAAAATAACTTGCTGCCAGGAGCTGAGATTCCCCGGCGTGCATACGTGCCGACGCCCTTTCACGCAGAGCTGTGATCCAGGGCATTTGGGGTCGTTGGTAACAAGAGCTGACCTTCTGGATGGGCTGTGGCAGGGCCTCTCAGAGATGGACAGATGGACAGAGGCCTGGGCTGCAACCAGTTTTGGAGATGTCTATTTATAACAGTAATAGATAATGCCAGAATAGGGTTTCAGAAGTGGTGACATACATCGTTCATGCTGAGCTAACCTGAGCACATAAGAACACGATGCAGCATGATTGTCCAATGCAGAGCCAAACCATGGGGCTTCCTGAACATTCTGATTTGTGGTGCACGGGTCCCATGGTGTCACGTCTCAAGGCTGCGAGACCCTCGTCCTCCTTCTGACCTGGTGGCGAGCTTCAAGATAGCACAAAACTGCAGTCCTTGGGGAGGACGTGCGCCAGCCCCCCTGGGACCCCGCCCATGGTCAGGGCAGGCCTTGGACCTTATCTGTTGTCACCTAGGTTTCAACTGGGTCTTCCAATACTTTATCAAGTCGTCACACACTGTTTCGGCTGCTAAAGCTGATGAAATGCAACAGACCAGAAATAGACTGGCTCTTAACAATGAGGATTTATCAGCTTACAGCTGATAATTCTAAGGCCATGAAAATGTCCAAATTAAGGCATCAGCAGGGTGTTACCTTCTCTGAAGACGGGTTACCCAGAGTTTGGGCTCCCCTGTCAGATAGCAAGGCATGTGGCAGTGACTGCTGGTCCTTCTCTCCGAGTTTCGTGCTTCCAGCTTCTGGCGTCAGTGGCTCCTCTCTCAGCTCCCCTGGGTGTTTCTGTCTGTTCCGTGGGGAGGTGTACAGCTCAGTTGAAATAACCTAGTCGGAAAGTGCCACCTACAGTAGGTCTACACCCACAGGAATGGATTAAAAGAATTTGTTCTTATGGGGTACTGCAGCTTCAGATCAGCGCATGTGCCGTAGTTTAGAATTCAGGGACTCCCGCCTCCCTGCCCCTCCTTGGCTGGGCCTTTGGTCCTGGTCACAGTGTCTCCTCAGGCTCCCCTGGGAGTCTGGTAGGGGCTGGATGGTGGCCCCTAGAAGCTGTGCCTATATCCAAACCCTGCGCCTGTGCAAACTGCCTTACGTGGCAGAGGCTCTGGAGAGGAGGTGCTTGTCCTTGGTTATCCGAGTGGATCCTACCTGCAATCACGTGATCTAATGAGAGCGAGCAGAGTGAGTGATGTGGCCACAAGCCAAGGGATACTGGGGCCACCAGAGGTGGTCGAAACAAGGGTGGACTCTGTGCCCTGGAGCCCCAGAGGGCACGTGGGCCCGCAGACCCATGGCTACGGGCTTCCAGCCTCCAGAGCTGTGAGAAGATAATCTGAATTGCTTTAAGTCCCCCAGTCTGCGGCACATTGTCCCAGCAGCCCGGGGCCCTAAGACAGGTATTCTCACCTCGCGCCCTTGCTCTTGTCCTTTTTCTGCTTGGCAGGGCTCCCTCTCCTCCCACTGGGCCCACAGCTTCCGGCAGGCACAGCCTCCCGGCTCTTCTTCAGGGGTCTCACTCTGCCTGGAACGCCTGGCTGGTGGCGCTCCAACCTGGCTGCAGACTGGTGCCTCCTGGATAGCTTTCAAAGCTGCTGTCTCCTGGTCCCCACCCCAGAATCCTGACCAGCACTGTCTGGGGTGTAGGCTGGGCGCTGGGGTTCAGAAAGCTCCCCCAGAGGTCCACCTCTGGTGCTTCAAACCAGGAGGGCATCTGCCCTGAATGGGGGTGAGTGGTGGGTCCCTGGGTCTGAACAGGGCAGCCCTTCGAGCATGGTGCTGCCATGGCTGTGCTTGGCAGTGCCCGTCCCTCGGCCGGCAGCGAGCACCCAGCCGGGGAGCCTGCGTCCACTGAGAGGGGGGCACTCGGGCAGACGCTGGCACCTGGGTTTGAATTTTTCCAGATATTCTGAGATACGGCTGAGCCCCTCATCGACTCCAAAGGCAGCAGACACTGGTCCTTCTCTTTGAACGGCAGGAGCAGTGGGACCCCCAAAGGAGTCAGGGAGGCTGTTCTGCCTGTGACTCCTTTGGCATGACTGTCTGGGCCAGGGGGACACGAGGTCCTGGTGATTGAAACCAAGCCATGGAACAAAGTCACGGCCTAGGGAGCCAGCCGCGCCTCGTGTTGCTGCGGGGTGCAGGGGATGGGGCTCAGGCTGCACAGGGGCTGCGGCTCCCAGCACAGGGGCTCGGCCGCACTAAATCCCGGCTGAGCGGACCTGTCTTTGGGCCAAGGGAGCTGCCCTCGGCGCCCCACGGAGGCCTGGGGAGCACAGAACCCCCGCAGGGAAGGCGGGCCCCAGGCCAGCACCTTTGGAGGGCCACGTGCGGCTCCCGCGTTGCGGGCTTCAACCTGTGCAGCCGTGGGGCGTCGGCCCCTCACTTCTCGCTCCTGTGAGCTCCTTCCCATGGGAAAGCCAGAATCGACTGGGCTCCAGCCACCCCCAGAGGCAACCCAGATGCTCCCCTGGTGGGAAACTCTCAACTAACTAGCAGCAGTTGGAAGAAAGGCCGACACTATGAAAAGAGGACATTTCCTCCCTGATCCCACTGATTTAGGAAACGTCATGTTCTCGCACTGACTGAGCGGAGAACAGGTTCACAGGCTCAAAATTCAAAATGCATCCTGCCCAGTGTCCCGGCTTGTCGTAGCACCGGCAGTCAAGACAGCATGTCTCCCGAAGGGACAGCTGCAGAGACCGACCAACAGCTGAGAAGACCCAGAAAAAGCCACGCCAATGGCTGCATTTTGAGAAAAAGGCAAAAGCAGTTCAACGGAGGGTGAGGGCTTTCCCAACAGCTTGTGCTAGAGCGACCGGAGCACCACAGGTGAAATAGGACATCACATTTTATATAAAACTGAGCAGAAAACCGAGCATGGATTAAAGTCAAACTGTAGAACTCTACAACTTTTAGAAAAATGACATAGGAGGGAAGCCTCAAAATCTAGGATTAGGTAAAAAGTACTTAGATTCGACCCCAAAGCACGATTTATAAAAAGAAAAGTTGATTAACTGGACCTCATTAAAGTGGAAAACTTTTATTCTACCAAAGATCCTGCAAAGAGGATGAAAACGCAAGCTGCAAACTGGGAGAAAATAGTTGCAGGCCATGTGTCTGTAAAGACCTAGTATCTAGAATATGTCAAGAACTCTCAAAACCCAGTGGTAAAAGCACACACGAAGAGGATGTAAGCTGAGGGCCAATAAGCCCCTGGGAAGTTGTTTGAGGTCCCTAGCCATCAGAGAAGTGCAAATTAACAGCATAACAGGATCTCTGCACACCCACCTGTCAGGATGACTAAAATAAAAAGCACTGCCAACACCACAACGCGGGGGGCTGCGTTGCTCATACAGGGCGGACGGGGGTGGGAAAAGGAGAGCCAGTTGGAAAAAGAAAAGGCAGTTTCCTAAAAAACTAAACCTGCAACTCCCACTCGTCCCTGCAATGGCACCTCTGGGGCCGTCAGTCCCAGGGAAAGGAAGACTTACCTTCACCCAAAAATCTCACGGTGAGTGCCTGGAGTGTCTTTACCCATGACACCCCCAAACGGGACAGTTCAAATGTCCTCCGAGGGGAATGGTTAAACTGCTCTGTCCATGGTGTCGAAGGGTATTCAGCAGCAAAGGGGACAAACTGTTCATACACATCTCCAGGGAATGGCGCTGAGTGGACAGAGCCTGTCCTCAAGGGTCACAAACGGTGTGAGTCCATTTCTAGGGGACTTTTGAGAGAACAGAATTGTGGAGATAGAAACACCCAGCGGCCTTAGGAAGGCAGCACAGGGCATCCTTGAGGGGGGCTGCACTGTGTCTTGACCTAGCTGGCAGTCACACAAACCTACCCTCGTGACGGACTGCGTGGCACTAACACACATGCGCACACACAATTATGAGTGCACGTGCGACTGGTGGAATCTGCACACACAACACAGGCCCAGATGCACAGGTCAGTGAATCGTGTCCCTGTCGATTTCTTGCCTCCATCCAGACCTGCCTTTAGGAGAGTGTAAATCAAGGCAGGGGTTCGGAACGTGTCGTCCAGCCTCTCCGGGACCTGGTCACCTTCCCGAGCCGACGCCGCGGCCACAGAGCCTGGGCCGGTGCCGCGGCCTGGAGAGTCTCCCACCGTCCCCGTCCCGTCCCGTCCAGTCCCGTCCCCTGGGCCGAGCGGGTCCCGCCCGTGCTGGTGGGGCTTATCCCGGGAGACCCCGCGGCTTCGGCCGCGGCGAGGGGAGCTGGCACCCTGCTCCCCGCCGGGAGTGAATTCTGCCGAAACGGAAGCACCGCTCACGGGGAGAGCCTCGCTGCAGGTGACAGGGAGGACGCTGTGTACTGTAGCCTGTCACTGTCCAGACGGCTCTGGAGAGTGTTCCGACGGCCGGGGGAGGGCGGCAAGAGCGCCTTCGCCAAGGGATGGGCTATGTCGGCCGGGATCCTGGGGGACGCTGAGTGTGTGCCTCAGCGCCCCTGCTCACAGACGGTGGCGGCGGAGGGAGCGGCCGGCGGGGGGCCGCTGGGCAGCCTGTCCCGAGCGGTGGAAGCCTGTCCTGGCAGCGGCGCTTGCGGTGGGCGCCGCCGATTCTGCGTTCACGCTGCGGTGCCCATCGCCCGCCTCCTTTCCCCGTCCCTGCACCTTGTGGGGCCCAGGGCAGGAACTGGGGAGCAGGGCTGTGGCAGGGAGTGCCGGGCCAGCCTAGGCCTAAAGGTGAGGCCGCTGGGGAGGGCTTGGGGGGCTCTGGCCCCCTCTTGGTGACTGAAGTTTCCCACCATGTCCCTCCAGCATCTCGTCCCTCCCTCAACGTGGCTTCTCTGATGGGCTTCCTGAACCCCGCAGGCACTGCCACTTGATCCGCACACAACCTCACAGCAATTTGAGGCAGGCACTGATAATATACTACGAGTATTTCCCCATTTCATCAGAAGGGGAAACCGAGGCACAGATAGGTTGGTTTTTTTTTTTTTTTGGACCTCACTGCACAGAGCTAGACTTGTCATTGTCCCTGGTTCGTAACGCACTACCCTCACTGGTGCGCTGGCCTGCTTTTGTTTTAATTTAAGTGATACGAGGACCGCCATGAGCCCCTCAACCCACCCGAGACCTGGGACATCGCTAGAAGGTTCCGTATGCTGCTGCACTTCACTGGGGGGGGTTGGGGGGCAATTTAAAGGGACGTGGCGGGCTGGAAGCAGCTCTCCTCATTGCAGAGTGCTGCTCCCGCTCCCTGGGCTTTGGTTGCACCGCCCCCCATGCAGGGGCCCCTGTCTGACCCCTCTCTGACCACATGATGTCACACAGCAGCAGCGGGCCCTCCCCTGCCCTCCCATCCCCGAGGATGCCACTGCTCGCTGCTCCCCCTGGGGCTGGGGCCGGCTACGAGGCTCTGGGGTTCTCGCCACAAAACACTCCCAGTCTTGGGTGGCTCAGCCCTCCCGGGACACCTCGTGGGGCCTCGAGGCCTTAGGTGGTGACTTCCAGGGCTGGGGGCTGGGGGGTCGCAGGTGCCGCGTGGAGGGTCTGGGGCTGGCAGCACTGCCCTGGGCCTGCGCAGGGCCGAGCCAAGACCAGGTGGGCTCTGCCCTTGGGATGTGGCCTGGGTCTCGCTCTGCCCAGATGGCAGACCTCTGGCCGGGCCCGCGGGGCTGGCCTGAGCCCTTGGCTGAGGGCGCTGAGGGGCCAGGCCAAGGAAGAGAAGCTCACCCGCCTCAAAACCCACTCCCCTGCACCCTCACCGCACCCCTCTCTGCACTAGGGGCTCGCGCTGCTCGAGACACAGCAAGGAGGGTAGAAGCAGGCAAGGGTGCCGGGTGGGGAGGGCAGGGCAGGGGACGGGCACGGGCGGGGCAGCCAGGCCCAGTGTTCTGGGGCCCGTCCTGTGACCTGCGGCCCTCACGCCCCCAGTGCCCCCAATGGGAGACGTTCCTGTCCAGGCGTCTCCCCTGCCTGAGAATAGGCCTGGCTGGTCTTGCTGCTTCTAAGGGGCACCTGGGAGAAACACACCCACACCCACACACTCACATGCACACCCATGTGCACACACATACACGGACATACTTGTGTGCAATACACCAACACACTCACATGCACACATGTGCACTGACACACTTAGATGGGCATGCTCGTGTGCACACACTCACATATACTAGCACATTCCTATGCACACACACGTATCAACACATCACTTGTGCACACATGCACACTGACACTCACAAACACACACTTACATGCACATCAACACACTCACACCCATGCATACTTACATGAACTCACACACACACTAACACACTCATGTATGCATGTGTGAGCATACGCTGTAACAAAATCTCTTACACACTCCCCTCATACACACACATTCACACTGGCATGTTCATTCACACCCTCACACGCATCCACACACCTTCATACACACACCCATCCTCCAGACACACCCAAGGTACACACTCATGCACTGACACACACACTCATGTCCCCCTTTCGGAACAAAACAGAACACGCTGCAGTTTAGAGTTGCCCAAGTGAAGGCAGTGCAGCCTGGCCTGATGTCCGCTGGTAGCGGGCTGCGGGCTGCTTCTCCCACACGTACCCCTGTCCCAGTTCACGACTCAGGTGGGCCTCAAATCGCTCTGGAGCTCCAGCATTAAAACTCACTCCCCGGGACATGTGCCAGTCTCTTTCTCGCTCTTAAATATTCATGTAAAAGAGGACTTTGCAACTGTCCTCCCCAAACAGTGGAATAGTGGGGTGACTGGGTGCTGGACTAGCTCCCCCTCCTCTCCCCGGAACATGCTCGCATCCGCTTGCCCCACATGGGGCAGGAGTATCGCAGCCGTGGCCCCCATGGCTGGCCGGAGGGGCAGTTCCGCTGGGGCATAGCTTCAAGGGAAGGGAGCTGAGGGGCTTGTAGCAACACAGGGGCCCCTTTCTCAAGTATTAGCTTTCAGGGCACTAGCGCAAACTCGGGCACTTGAGCTCCTTGCCCGCGGTGACCCCTGGGGCACCCCACTCCACTGCAGGGGCCACGGCTCCCCCGGCTGCTGTGCGTGGAGCTGGGTCCCCAGAGGGGACCTCCAGGCCCTGTCTGTGCAGGTGGCCTTTTTGGGAACAGGGTCCTTGTAGGTGCCGCCAAGTTCCAGTGAGGCCTTTCTGGGGTGGGGGCCTGGGGTCTCCACAAGAAGAAAAATCTGGAGGCCCAGAGATGTAGGGGAGGGGGCCAGGAGGAGACAAGGCCCAAGGATGGGGAGCAACCTGGGAGCCCCCCTGGGGCCCTGCCCACCCTTCCTTTTGGACACCCCACCTCCAGCTCTGGGCGAGGACGATGCCTGTTATTTGGAGTCCCCCATTTGCAGCACGTGTTTGGCTGCCTTAGGACACTGTCCCGCCATCTCGGAGAGCTCGACATTCGAGCGGTGGCCCTTGGCACCGGCAGTGTCCTCTGCAGCCACCTGTGGGGGCTTCGGGGACTGGAGGTGATGCCCCTCCCTGCCACAGCCACCTCGTCAACCTCCCTTCCCACCCCCAGGTCCCTGCCCGGTGGTGACATGCTGAGCACAAAGCGAACAGAGTTGGGGCTAGGGCCCGGCCTTCTGACCATCCCGGGGTCCTCTCAGGCCCTCCCTAGGCAAAGAGGATGCGGAGCTGCCGGGATGGGGGTTTAGGGCCCGGGAATGAAGCCACACCCGTCCCCAGATAGCAGAGGCACTGGGGTTTTAGCAGGAGACACCTGCCATCTGTCCTGCAATGAGGAGTGCAGGGACAGGCAAGCGTTCCAGAGGGAGGCGCTCATAGACAGCCCAGTCCTGCCCACGCCTGGACCCCGGTTCCTGACCCCATCCTCAAAACTATTTTTTTGTCTTTGTAAAAAAAAATGGGATGTCACAGAGTGCACAAAGGCCCCTTTCACTCTCACCTACCTCAACCTGAGCTGGACCCTAGGGATGGCCACAAACCTCGTCAGGCCAGAGCACCTCCTCACACGCCTTTCTCTGAGCTTAAGCCGCAAGCCACAAGAGGCCGTAGGGGACTGTTTTGCAAATTCCTGTTTTATTTTTATTTTTATTACATTTTACACAGTGCTGGTGTCCTGGCTGTGCCCTCCGTGCTTTTCCTGTTTGCTCAGGCTCTCCCCACGCGGGCACGTGGTCCCGCCAGATCCTCAGCTTGGACACAGTGAGGCTGCGTCGAGGGCTGGCTCGCCGGCCCCCTGCCGATGGGCACTGGGCTGCTGTGGCCCACCTCGGGCTCTCTGTCCCCTGCCTGTGTCCTGACCCTTGTGACACCTTGGAGGGGCCATGGAATCGCCCCCTCTGAGGCCCCAGGGGTCTGGGGGTCTTGCAGCTGGGCAGGGGCCGAGAGAGCATGCTGGCAAGGGCCAGCCTGCGGAGGGGGCAGGAGAGCACGTAGGGTGCAACCCCCTCTGCTCCCAGATGGGACACCACCCAGGGGCCTCCTGCCCGCCCACCTGGGCCACACACTGGGCAGCAACCCCTGCGGTCTCGCCCAGAATGCATTCAAAGTGGGAGACAGGGTCGTGCGCTGTGTTCTACGCAGAGCCCGGGGCCCCAAAGAGAGGACCACAGGATGAGTCCAGGAAGAGGCCAGCTCCCCACCCGCGCCCCTGCTACATGACCAGCGCCTTCCAGAGGCCCCTTGGGTCATGCCTCCGAGCCCCCTTGGGTCTCTCCATGTCCCTCAGGGTGGCTGACCTTGCACCAAGGGCGCGGGGGCTTTCTCTGTCTGGGGCCTCATGCAGGTGTGGGCCATGTCCATGCAGCCTCATCACCTGGACTGAGCCATCAGGCATGGATGTCGGGGCAGCACCCAGTAGGGTGGCTTTTCTTAGTCTGACAGCCTGTAACGGGCTGGAGCTGGGAGGCGTGATGGCGGAGTCTCTCCACTGCCTGGGGGTGGGGGGATGTGTGGACCAGGAATGGGGGCGCGGCGCAGCACAGCATGCCAAGAGCGCCGTCCACCCCCCTCACTGATGCCTGCAGCCCCCCCACTGACAGCTCAGGGCAGGGTGGTGGGGGGAGGGGAGCCGCTCCCTGGAAGCCCCACCCCCCGGGCCCATCAGCCGTCTGACTTGCAGCCTCAGGGTTTGCATCACATGGGGGCTCGAACTGGGGTCCTCAGAGGGCCTCAGGCAGCAGATGGAAAAGCACCACCCAGGGCTTGGGGCTTGTTGAGGCAAAGGAAGAGGACTTAACGCGGGTGCCTTTGTCTTTTCTTTCCTGGAGGGGCCTCGGTGAGAAGAGAACAGGGCCTTCATGCTGGGGAAATAAAAGCTGAGCAAAGGAGAAGCAGGACTGCATGGGTACCCATCCAGGAACATTTCTTCCCGTAAGAGGGGCCATTACCAGCCTGAGGCACGTGCCCATGTGTGTTGTTAACAGATGGACAGTAGAGGGCCCATCAGAGCCCCCTAGCCCCCGCGGGGGCCGGGCTCACGGCAGGAGGCTCCGGTGGGCTCGCACCTCGTGTTGCAGACACGAGTCCCACAGCAGCGGTAGTCAGGATAGTGCCGCATAACAAACATCCCTACTCGCCCGCTCAGCACTCCTGTCTTTGATGCCTCCTCTCCATCTGTGGCTCTGGGGGGTCGCTCCACACTGCAGGTGGGCATGGGCCTGTCTGTGGGTCTCTCATGTCTCCTGGCCAGGGCACGCTCTGTTGCTACGAAGGCAAAAGGTGGCCCTGCGGCACAAGCCCACTGCCAGGCCTGGCTTGCTGACCTCTCACCTTGCCGAGGACGGCGCGTGGCAGAGCCGAGGGTTAGGGAAGGACACTAGGCCCTCCCCAAGCCACGGCCGAGGTGTGGGTGTGTAACAATGGGGGAGGAATTGTGGACCTAAGTCCCTTCCCGTGATGGCCACGACTCAACTCTCTCCTGGGGTTGGGGAGCTGGGTGGGAGCCCCAGGGTGCCCTGGGTGGGGAGCCCTTGGCGCTGGCTGAGAACCTGGGAGAGGGGTGTGTGGGTTCCCCAGCCCAGTGTCCCGTTTCACTTTGATGACCTGTGCCTCAGTTTCTCTTCTGAGCAGCACAGAAGATACCCCACCACCGTCTCTTTGCTTGCCCCTCTAAGGGGGTTATCTGCTATATCAGTCCAGGCTCTCCAGAGAAACAAAATCCTTACTAATGTGTAAAAAGATTTATTTTGTTTTAAGAGATTGGCTTAATGTGCCCGTGGGGGCTGGCGAGTCTGAACGTGGAGGAGCAGGGACAGGCGGGCGGTGCTGCTGCAGTCTCGAGGTAGAATTTCACTGAGACCCTGTCCTGGCCTCCCCATGCCCCCATGCCACGTCACTGACTGTAGAGGCAACCCCACATAGAAAACCCCACAGCAACTCCAGACTCGTGTTGATTGATCACTGGGGACCCTGGCGTGGCCGAGGGGCACAGGCTGACCTCGGTGCTGTTCACTGCGGAGTTTTAGGAGGTGGCTCGGGTGACAAACCCTTTGGGGGGACGCCTGTAGGAAGGCCACGTGGGTGGGGGTCTGCCTCCCCCGCAGCCCCGCTCCTCTCATGGGGGGATGGGTTTTGCATCAGCAGGAAACTCTGGGGGCCGCCCAGACCTGGTTTTCGGTGGGGTGCCAAGCTATGGCATGGGGTGGTGGGGGAGATGGATTTGGGGTTTGACCCGCCGCGGACATCCAGCAGAACCCCTTTCACGGGGCCGCGCGGCCTTCTGGCCCCGTGCACAGAGGCGCCGCCCTGCCCCGAGCGCCCGGGAACGGCGCCGGCCCAGGCAGGCCCAGCAGGGGCACTCCCTAGGCTGGTCCCCGCGCTTCAGCGGAGACGAGTGTCCTTTGACGTCATCGCTTTCCACTGCCCGCCCGACCCCGCCGGAGCCCCAGCCGGCCCGCCCAGAGCTGCGGGGAGCGTGGTCTGTCCCGGCACGCCCGTCCCTGTGCCACGGGGGCTCTGCGGCCCTCCCCCTCCGCTCAGCCCAGCCCTCTTGGCTCCCCTCTGCACCCCACAAGCCCACCGAGGGCCCCCTGGGCCTTCCTGCCCTGAGCTGGAGGCTGTGGGGTCTCCGAGGCCCACTAGTTCCCTATAGGGGGTGACGGCTCTGTTTGCACACCGGCCTGCAGGGAGCGCGGGAGGGCAGGGTGCATGCACATGTGGGTGCATGTGTGTACATGTGTGTGCATCCGCCCCTGCCTTTTCTTACCCAAGCACGCGCGCTATGTGTGTTATCCAGCATGCCCATCTCCTGCAGCACTGTTTTATTTATCCGCAAGCCCATTTTGGGCTGTCGAGTCCAAGCATGTGCCT
>PVIY010043479.1:0-20290 GCA_004026745.1 Myrmecophaga tridactyla
TATCTATCTATCTATCTATCTATCTATCTATCTATCTATCTATCTATCTATCTATCTATCTATCTATCTATCTATTATCTCTCCCTCAGTTTTGAAGGATAATTTAGTTGGGTTCAGGATTCTTGGCTGGAAGTCTTTCTCTTTCAGGATCTTGAATATATCATACCACTGCCTTCTCATCTCCATAGTGCCAGTTGAGTAGTCTGAACTCAGTCTCATGTGGTTATCCTTGAATATAGTAGATTGTTTTTCTCTTGCTGCTTTCAGGATTTTCTGCTTCTCTTCAACATTTTACAGGCTGATTAGTGTGTGTCTTGGGGAAGGCCTATTTGGATTTATTCTATTTGGAGTTTGTTGAGCTTCTTTCACTTGCATATTTATGTTCTTTTGTAAGGGTTGGGAAGCTTTCCCCCATTATATCCTCAACTAATCTTTCTAGCCCTTTACTATTCTCTTCTCCTTCTGGAACACCAATGATTCTTATATTTGTGTTCTTTGTCTTATCCATCCCTTCCCTGAGATGCAATTCAAAATTTTCCATCTTTTTCGCCATTTGCTGTTTTGAGTGTTCAAAATCAGTTGTCCTGTCCTCTAATTCATTTATTCTTTCTCCTGCCTCTTCAAATCTGCTCTTGTGTGTCTCTAGTATGTTTCTTATTTGGTCTACAGCATCCTTAATCTCTGTGATATATGTTATTTTTCTATTCTTTCAAATTTTTCTTTATGATCGTCTACTGCTTTATTTTTTTTTTAACATGTGCAGGCACCAGGAATCGAACTTGGGTCCTCTGGCATGGCAGGCAAGCATTCTTGCCTGCTGAGCCACTGTGGCCTGCCATTCTACTGTCTTCTTGATCTCCTTTATGTCATTAGCCATCCCATTTATTTTATTTAGTAGAGCTATATGAGCATCTTTGATTAATTTCAATGTCTGTGTATCCTCTCATGTTTTAATTTGGTTGTTAGGCTAGGCTGTATCTGTCTGCATTTGGTATGCTTTTTGATCTTCTGCTGTCTTTGTGGCATGTAAATGTCTTGATTTACTCTGGTAGTTGATTTCCTTCAGTAGTCTAAAGCCTGGCATTTGCAGGTTGGATGTGGAGCAGTATGGAAGGCACAGGGTGGGGCACAACAGTGAGGTGATGTGTTGCAGTGCAGATATAGGTGCAGGCTGGTGCTTGTGATCGTGGGTGCCCAGCAGCTGGGAGGATGTGGCTGTGAGGGTGCACGGGTCTGGGGAGCAGGGCTCTGGTGTGTGGTGGTCTAGGATGTGGGGCCCTTTGTGTGCATGCACAGAGCTTATGGCAACTGGTCGGCATTGAAGCTGCGTGAGCTGGGGGCAGATGTGGCCCGGCTGTGCAGGTCAATGCTTGCCCAGAGCTGGGGCCATGAGTGGGGTCCGTGTGCATGCGCAGATCTGGGAGGGCCGAAAACTGATGTTCACCTGTGCAAAGCTTAGGGAGGCATGTACCAGTGTATGGGCTGGGGGCAGGTGTAGCGTAGGTATCGCGGTAAATGCCAGCAGCCTTTATGTCTACCTCCTGCAAGGGTCAGGGACTGGGAGGTAGGGGTAGGGAGGGACTGTGCTTGCGCAGGAGAGGTGGATTGGGGTTGGGGCAGGTGTGCGCGCATTGTGGGTGGGGGTGTGGGGTGAATACGTGCGTGAAGAGTTGGCGGGGCAGGGGCACTTAGAACATAGGGTGGGGGGGTGACGGGGTTCAGGTGTGTGGGATGAGCCATGGGTCACGGGGCTGCTGGGGTGAGGGTAGTGCATTCAAGGAATGCAGCTCGGCTTACTTCCTAGTCCCTGCCTCCTCCTCAGTGCACTCCTGAGGGCTCTGGGCTTCCACATTAGGCTGTTTGCATTAGGCTGACGGTCTTCCTCAACTTTTGAAACCAGGGCCACCCTTGGAAAGCTGTCCGCCCCCGGGGTGGGCAGTGGGGCGGGGCGAGGCGGAGGGCCGGCGCAGGCAGATTGACTCGGGGAGACTGACACCCCTTCGAGCCTACGTGGCCAGCTTGGGCTGGTTTCAGGGTCGGTGGTGGGGGTGGGCCTCAAATAAACTATTTAATACTTCCTCTCTTCTCCTCAATCTACCAGTCTTCCACCTCTATCACAAAGCAGATGCAATTTTTCCCCTTTGCTTTCCTTCTATTACAATACAGTAGTTTTCTCCTATCTAAGGGCTGTCTCTCTGCTCTATCTGTGCTCCAGACCCCAATCTCTGCGCCCCACTCGTATTCAGGACATCATTTCATCACCTATGCCATGTGTCTTCAATCTTTCCCTCATTTCTGGTTCCTTCCAGTTTTTAAAGATGCTCACACCGCTCACATTTCAAATAAAATTCTCCCTGAATCCTGTCTTTTCTCTTATGGTTTTCACTTTTTCTTCCCCTTCAAGATAAAGCTATTCACTTCCCATGTGCTGGACATGCAGGGATGATCAAAAGAAACCTGCTCCTTGCTTTCATGAGCTTACAGCCCAGCAAACTGCAGGTCCTCAGTATCTGCTCAGTTTCCTCTGCTAGAATACCCTTTCCCATCCCCTCTGCCTGGCATCTGTCAGGTCTTAGCTTAAAAGTCACTTCCTCCAGGAAGCCTTCCAGTGATCCTTCCCAATCTATGACTAGTCCAGGTAGGCCTGAGCTTCTTGGGGCTGCCGTAATTTAAAAAAATACATAATGGAGCCACTTAAAACAGCAAATTTATTGCTTCACAGTCCTGGAGGCTGGAAGTCTGAAAAGTCTGAAATCAAGGTGGCAGGGAGAAATCTGTCGGGGAGACTCTTTCCTTGCTTTTTCCAGCTTCTGGTGTTTGCCTGCCCTCCTTGACATGTGGATACGTCACTTCAGTCTCTGCCTTGGTCATCACATGGCCTTCTGCTCAGTGTCTGCTTCTTCTCCTGTTCTTTTTTCTTTTTTTAATATATAAATTTGTATTTTAAATTTTCCTTTAGGTAAAAATGTTTCTTATGAATCACTTTTTGGAACATAAGCAGTGTTTTTTTTTGTTTTTTTAATATAATACCTTTAGAAATAATATTCAAACACCAGAGAAGCTACCTTTTTAAAGTAAACAAGCAAACTGCTCTATTCTGCCTCATTCAATAAGGCTTTTTAAAAGTTTTTCTTTGTACATCCTGAAATCATCTTGAATAAATATTTGCAAAGTCAAAAATAAAAAGATAAAAGCTATTAAAAAATTCATGTACCCTCACTACATCTCCATTTTCTGATCTACTATTCGATCTGAATCTCTTTATACTTGGATGTGGCTTAATCCAATGGACAATTTTCAAGTGTTTAGCTTACTTGATCTCTCTGCAGGAGATGACACTGAATGCGCCCTCATTTTCAAAGCATTCTCTTAACTTCCACGTCACCTTGGCTACGTCTCAGTCTCCTTTGCAGTAGGAATTCCTTAGTCCAGATATTAACTGCTCCCAGTGCTCCTCAGAACTTGGTTCTAGGCTGTCTGCTCTTCTCCCTCACAGATTTCATTCACTCTTACAGCTTTCTCATTTTATGCTTATGATTTCTAAAGCTCTGTTACTAGCTCCTGGACAACATGGAACTACCAGAAATCCTTACTAACTCATGGATCATATTTCATTCTTTCTAACAAGGTTTGAGGTAGAACTCCAGTCCTTTGCTCATGCACGCAGTATTCGGCACAATTAACAGTCCCTCGTACACAGCAGGCCCGCAAAAACGTTTGCAGAATGAATAAACGACTAAGAGCTTTGGCCCATGTGAACTGCAGAATGGTCTCCCAAAAACTAGAGTACGTTTAGGATGCAGGAGCCCTCCCATCAGAATGCTTCTACCCAGAGCATTTGAGATTTTGCCTGGAATTTGGATCAAGCTATTTACACTCTCCACAGCCTATATACCGCTCTCTATCAGATGTTTTTTACCCTCAAATTCATTATCCATGTGATGACAAACACTGCAGATTACATAAAACAAAGACTCTGGTCATTAGAAATACGCCAAAAACGCTTGGCTTCTAAGCGTTTACATTCTAATAATTACCTAAGCTTTTATATCAAGTTGATAAGAGTTTTATATAATACAGATTTTAAACAGCTCAGGGTTAAGGGTTAAGCTCCTATTAGATGGTGAAATCTGCGCTGCTAAGTGAGAAAGAAAATACTGACTAGTAAACAGCATTTTGACAGAATACATGCCATCCTGGGAAGCAAATAGAGAAGATGCAAAGGCAGAAAGGACGTGAACATGAGGTATAATAAAGAGCTAGGAGAAAGCCACCCTATAAGAGGGAAAGGTTCCTTATGGGAAGGAGGAAGGGAGGTGCAGGTGAGGCCTTGTGAATTAGTTAGGCTGGGTACAGGCTAAACTGGCATAAAAGAGACCCAACTATACCACGGTTTTCAGAAGGTAGAATTTTATTTCCCTCAGCAGTTCAGGCAGGTGGGGTGGCTTTGCTCTGCAGTCTTTCATAGACCCAGATACCTTCTACCTCTTTATTGCTCCATTCTTTAGGGCACTATTCTCGTCTTCATTGTTATACCTGGGCCACATGAGCATTTCAACCAGATGAAAGGAGGAAATGTGGAACTGGAGAACACTTTTTTTTTCCCCAAAGTGACACTAAAGTTGCAACATCACTTTTGTCTATATTTCCTTGGCAAAAATTTAGCCACATCTAGTTGCAAAGGAGGCTGGGTTATGAGTCTTTGAATGGCCATTTGCCCAGCTAAAACTCACTGACTATGGAACAAGGAGAGACATATTTGGGGAATAACCAGCAGTAAGCCTCATCTGCAAGAAAGTAAAGGCAGAGAAAGATTGGCCCAAAGATGGTCTTACTGGGCATGTAGCACACAGACCATGGCTAAAACCATGGAGAACCCTGAAAATGATCCTTCCTACCTGGCTTTGCCCTCTTGCCTCTAGCATCTTGGCTGTGGTCACTTAGGACCCATTCACTTCAGATATCTATAAAGAAAAATCTGAGGAGCTTTCTAAACTCAAGACCTTATGAAGGTGATGAAAGTGACAGAACCTATTTCTGTTAAAAAAAAAAATTTTGTTTCCAACTAACATTTTTATTTCTTTACCAGGTGCTTTTATTGTTGTTGTTTGTATGTTTGTTTTAAAGAAACCTCTGAAAATCTTCCAGCAATTGAATTTGGCAGGAAATTGTGTGAGCTGTGATGGATGGCTTACCTTCATGGGTATATATGAGAACCTTAAAAAATTATTATTTTTTTTTTTACTTCGGCACTAAGGGATTTTTACCTGATACAGCATTAGTCAGAAAACTTAGTCACGTGTTACCCAAGTTAACTTCTTTTCAAGAAGCTAAGCTTACTGGTTGACTCTGATGATTTCAGTGTTATTAAGGGTGATTTTAAGTTAGTAACCGCTTAAATGAAGGGCACCTTAAACCAACGAATGCTCTGGAGTTTACTTTCAGCATGGTGGTTTAGATCTCCTTGCTTATTTAGTCCAAAAATATAAAAGCCCACCAAGAATATGACAATCCACTCTACATCTGAAAATTGTCTAACAATGTCTAATTCATCCCCTTTTAAACTTTCTCTTCCTTATTGATAGCAAGAGGGTTGCGTGCAGCCATGGATGCAGCTCCTGAGATGGCTTCTTCGTAGACATTGTCTTTTCTAAAGCTAATAGATACATTCATCCAGGATGAAAAGAAGAGGATGCCAGGATATGTAGACTAAAGAGGAGGAGGAATGGAAGGGAGTTTAAGATAAAACAGTACTGTACCTCACTTCCTCAAAGGAAGGAATTCCTGGTCATCTTTGTATTCCTCTTCGCTCCAAGAATAGCAGGTCATAAAAAAAATTGAGATTTTTGTAAGCATATTTACTTAGTACAATGTAGAAAACTCTCAATGAATGTTTGCTGAATAGGAGATAATTATCAACAAACTGCTGTTGCATGAAGAAACAAACTAAAGTTATTTAAGATCAGAGGGAAATTTCCATTATGTTCTTTAATTCCATTTAATTCACTCATATTTGAATGTAAAAAGCACTTTTTTTTTTAACATGGGCAGGTACTGGGAATCGAACCCAGTATCCGGCATGGCAGGTGAGAATGCTTGCCACTGTGACACTGTTGCCCCAAAAGCACTTTCTTATATTAGAACAAGTTCAGACTCCCAAAAAGGATCAGCATTCTTTAAAGAAGACAAAAATTGGCAGTTTACAAGCAGCTAAAACAAAAGGACCTAAAAAAATCGTATGCAATTCCAACTGTGACTTCAGAGATTAAGGAAGGAAGAGAAAATATACCATTCTTTTGTTCCCTACACATACTGCCTAGTCTCTAAATCCTTAAAAATAACCATTTGCCATAAAGAAAGAGTTTTAAAAAAATGTTTAATCTGAATTTATGTAAGCCAAGACAACTCTGAAGAAAACAAAATGGTTTTAGCCCACTTTTCACCTTTTATTCATGGCACCTTAAATTAATGGCTTAGTACTGATGTAGGCAACACTTAGCCCGTACATTGAGGCAGTAACTGCAAACAAATTCTGGACACAATACTCCATTTAGTAAGTGAGCATATATTCTTTAGAGCTAATCGTTAGTCTGACTTGTAAAAGCAGATGTTTTACAGTCAAGTAGTTCATTCCCCTCTCTAAACTTTACAGATGAGAAAGCTTAGGGAAGTTAACTGACTTGTCCAAAACTATTTGCATAGAGGCAAAATCAAGGATTGGAATCCAAATCTCTTACCTCATACGTCCAGTCATTTTTTTTGTTTGTTTTTCTCATTACAATATACTAACTTTGCAAAACAGAGCTAATCACACTGCATGGAGGAGGCTCAATCAAAAACTGCAGGCCAAGAAGTTAATATAATTTCCTTGTTTGTCCAGCTTTAATCAACTGTGTAGCAAGATCTAGTAGTAAGGCTGCTGCGTATAGGCGTATAGGCGTAGGCTGCAAAGTTTCTTACTTTCATACCCATATACTGGGAAGGATATTTTTCCTAAGTAACCACCTATTACCAGTTTATATCTTTCCAGAGAATGCTGAAGTGTTACTTTAGTGTTACTTGCATTGATTTGTAATTTATTTTTTATACATGTCAAAGCAGTTTTTATACATATAAATAAAAACCCAAGTTTGCAAAAAACAAAACAAGAAAAAAGCTGGCCAGACTTTGGTAAATAAGACTTCTCTATATAATAATGCATAGGTCAATGTCACTTGTGCCTATTCTCAAATAATGTAGGTGGTATTAAAGTACCTTTGGTAGGATAGCTCCACTGGTGTTGCCTCTGCATGGGTGTTGAGTAAACAGGCACAGAGCATCACACAGAAGCGTAGTCAGTACCAGAACCCTTTTAAAATACCATGGGGATGAAGAAGACAAGCATGGGATGGTAACACATCCCTTTTAAACATCTCTCAGTACATGGCAGTTCTTCAGATTTCATGCATGACCCCAATTCACATTTTGTTGAGGCTAATAGAGAAACAATCACCCCGTAATAGTAGACCATTACTATACTGGGCATAGTATAATACTCTACTATAATGGATAGAGTAATAGTTGGTGCCTTACTACATTTTAGGAAGTTTCAATTTCCCCACAGTCCAGTAGTGTGGACTCTATTCCATCAACAGATAAAATACCTAACCAGGGTTGCAGATGTCAAGGATAATGAATGACTCCCTACCAAGGAAAAGTCACTTGGACATGGTCAATTATTACTACAGGATGACTACAATTCTGCTCGACAGAGATGGCTTCTTAGATGTTGGTTATCGCACTGTAATAAAGAGGATTTGGAAGTGTTGCTCACGTGTAAAGGAGGATGAGGTGAATGAAGAAATTGTTGGGAATGCTACAAAAACAAGAATTCTCTGGATAGCTGACTGATGGCTAGAAAAGTCATAAACTTCCAGGACACTGGATACTAGAAAAGTTGAATCCACTCTCAAAATACCTTTTTTTAAAACAATAGTTGTATTTCTTCATTTCTTCATAAGTGACCATGTCCAAGTGACTTTTCCTTGGTAGGGAGTCATTCATTACCCTTGACATCTGCAACAATAGTTGTAGAACTCATGACAACCTGAACAAACCTCACAGGTAATGTGAATGCTACTTTGTTATTTTTTTTCTAAGTTATATTGGCCACAAGGGAAAGTTCTTAAAATTTACATTTGGAAATCATTCAAAGTAAATAAAATTATCTAAATGATTCTCACACTTCACCACAGTTAACAATTCATTATTTTTTGACAAAGCCAAAAAAAAAAAGGTTAGAAATTACCTGTTGTAGACTTAATACTGTATACTATACTCTAAGGTCCACTATATTTGGTAAATTATATAATGGAAACAAACTGTTTGTGCAGCCCTGACATCATATTTCATATTCTATATGGAATTCCATATATTTTGGCAATATATTCCATATATTTTGCTAACAAAATGAAACATTAAAAGATCAACTAAAAAAGGTGACAAAAAAGATAAACGCTATTATGTCATTCATTGCTTAAATGTAACCCACTTAACCAAAATAAAACACATGGACTAATTATAAATGCTATAAAAATTTTTTAATGAGAAACTATTTTAAAAAATGATAATTAAAAATGTTCAATTTACTAAATATTAGAACGTGTTCCATAGTTTGATTTAAAATTTTTCCTTTACTTTGCAGGACATAACTCAGGAGAGCCTCAAAGAAAATGTGGCAATTGAGTTTGGAAGAGCTATAAAAGACTTTTAGAATGGAAATTTTTTTCTTTTCCCAAAATGTGTATCATTATTCAGAAGCATGTTTATAGATGTCACTGAAGAAAATATTGTATTAACAGCCTGAAAGGATCTACTCCATCATGTAGCTCTCTGATAAAGCTAATGTCATGTTCACACAGTAGCCAGCTACAAAACCACAGTTAGCAAAATTAAATTTGGAGAAACATATTTTATAAAGCAAACCCTATTTAAAGCCTATAGAATATACCAGGCTCTCACTGCCCCAAAATACATTTTACAAAAATATAGTTTCATAGGCTTCATGAAATGTGAACAAGATCACTATTCTCTAACATTTAGAGTAAATGACTCAACAGTCAATGCAAAGTTGGGTAATCAAATATTGGAACTCAAGGAGTTAATACTCCTCATAAAAATAAATTAGAGTACTTATGGTCTTGGTTGACCAATCCTATTGTTAGTTCCATACCTGTTTGGCACATTTGTAAAGCCAGTCCTGAATCCTTGGGTTGCTCCAGTTCCTAAGGCTCCTAGGCCTTGATTAAGCATGCTGCCATATGGTGGGCATCCATGATTAAGACTCAAACCATAAGGCTTAGTGTGTGTATTCAGAAGAATGACTGGGCCCACATTTTTTCCAGGGGTGTTAAATGAAAATTCTGGAGGTGGACTACTAAGTTTAGCTGGAGTCGATGTGATGGGGTTCAAATCATCAGTACCCTTTAGAGGAGGCATCGGGATTGCGTGTTGATCTGAAAGGTTTAGGACACTGGCTGCAACAGGCCCAGACAGTAAGGCAGGCCTAGTCCAATCATCCTTGAAAATCTGAACGGTCAGAGTAGACACTAGAGAGCACAGCCTGTTGGTCACGTGAGCAAGAACCATTTGTTCATTTGCATCTCGTCGAATCCTTACATGCACTGATCCAGCCTAAAAGGGGCAAGATAATAAGAAAGAAATTGCTTAGAATTAAACTACTGAAAATTCCATTAGAAATGAACATTCAGTTTATGATCTGGTTGTCACAGTAGGTATTTTCTTTAAAACAGAAAGCTTAAGATCTTCATATCTCTTAAAGACTACTCACTACTAATTATCAAGGTAAACAGTTTATGAAATAACTTTGAATAAAATGTGATTAAAAAGACCTTTATTGGCTGCCTACTAAAGATTAAGCACTCTGAATAAATATAAAAATAAGAAAGAAAACACTACAATTATTGTAGGAGGAAGACAGGCATATTATAACACAAGGAAGGATAAATAATGAAAAATGCAATGGAACGGCAGAAAAAATAGGTAGGTATTTCAATTGGGGAAGATTAAAACAAAGATAGTATTTGATCTAGGGTTCAAAAAATGGAGACGCATTCCAACCTAAGGGAACAGCAATTAAAATGCATGGCATGTCTGAGTAAGAATAATAACATTAATATGTAAAAAATGCAAATATTTCAGAGAGCAGAGGGAGAACCGGAGGGAGGAGAGAGAGAGACAGAGACAGAGAGAAAAGTAATAAGATTAAAAGGAAAGGCAAGGTAGGAGAGGGACTTATAATGTGAACAGCAATAGTCAAACAGAAGTAAAATAATCAGATTCCAGAAAAACCAAAGGCAAGGATGATTGATAATGAGTAGGAAATGACTACAATAGTCCATGCTAGAAACAAAGAGGGCTGAGCTAGGTCAAGAATAGTGGAATCAGACAGGGACAGATTGGATTCATGATTATTTTAGGGACAGACTGGGTGTAAACGGATGATGTGAAGGTTTCTAGCCTAGCTTATTAGAAGGATAAAGGACCACCAAGATTTACCATGATGGTTAGAATTATGGTTAGAAAAGACGTCTGCCATATATTATTCTCTTAACGTAGATAATAAAGTAGCAGGAAATAATTCTGTTTTGGTTAAAAATACACACATATACACACAGAAAAATACTAGGAATGACAGCACCAATCTCTAGATGGTAAAATTAAGAATTTTTATTCTCTTTGTCTCTTAGTTGTAAATTCTGATTTATCTAACAATTACGTACTACCTGTGCTGTACAAATGTAAATAAGATACAGTAAGGAAAACAAAATTAAGTAAAATAGCAAATATTTCATGTTTATTTCTAAACTCAGATTTTCAAAACAAAGCATAAACTACATTTAAATTAGGCAAATAGTTGGCTTTATAATGTGTCTGAATCTACAATAAGGAAGGCTAAAAAAATATTAGTATGTAAAAGAGCTAGTGAGATAGAAGAACTACTGATACTGCTTCAATCTGACTTCTAGTTTATAACTTTCAGGGAAGACATATCAAAAAATCAAGTCATCTTTGAGTTCTCCCTTTTTTCTGTCACTACCTTTTCACGGCTGTCACTATGCAAAACTATAAGACTCTATCATACTCTTTCTGCCTGATTTGGAAATCAAATGTATCATACTCTTTCTGCTTGATTTGGAAATCAAAGTAATTACTAAAGATGAAAATTGTTTCCAAGTATGAGTTTGAACAGAGTTCCCTATAATTGTGGTATATGTGCCAACCTATGGATTTTTTGCCATCTATTTTTTTAAAGCATTTTTTATTGTGAAATATAACATATATACAAAAAAGTGATATATTTCAAAGTACATTTTAACAAGTAGCTATACAACAAATTTCAAAATATATGGTTTACAGTTCTACAATTTCAGGTTATTTCCTTCTAGCTCTTCTAAGACACTAGGGACTAAAAAGAAGTATTAAATGATTCAGTAGTCATACTCATTTGTTAAACCCTATCTTCTCTGTTATAACTCCTTTTTCTCCTCTGATCCTTCTCCCAATCTTTAGGGATATTTGGGCAATGACCATTCTAACTTCTTCATGTTGAAAAGGGATGTTGCTATTATGGGGTAGGGGATGACCAAACTGGCTGATGTTCTCGGAGACCAGCACCTCTGGATTTCAGGGCTTATCTGGCCTATGAACAATCTGGAGGTTTTAGGTTTCTGAAAAATAAACTTAGTGAGTGAAACCTTTACAAAGTCTCAGATAAAGGCCTGGATTTTCTTTAGGGTTTACAGGAATACTGTTGATTGGGGCTTGGCATACCATGGCAATTAGCAATATCTAGCTGGAGTTTGCATAGAGTAACCTTCAGAATAGCCTCTCGACTTTGAAATATTTTAGACATTTATCAATGTTATTATTCTGTTAAATTTCTTTTCCCCCTTTTGGTCAGGCAGGCATTGTGTGACATCTATTTTTGATAGTTCAAAATCTTGTTTTATTAATTTCCCAGGTCTTACTAGGTACTAGTAAGTCAGTTTCTAGATGGCCAAGGTCAGAACAGTTAAGATGATTGCATTCTTTGGGTTATGAGACCCAGCCTAATAAACACTTGTCTACTAATTATTATTATCATCAGTAAAATTAAAAGAATGGTTAAAATGGACTTCACTACTAGGAAAATATAAATTGGTATAATCATTCTGTAGGAGAATTGGGTAGTTTGCATAAAAAAACATTAAAAAAAAGACTATCTTTGCCTCATAGAAAAACACCTCTAAAAATTAACCTGAAGGGAATAATCACAGGTATGTGCAAAGATTATTACAAAAAATATTCATCTCAGCCCTATTTATATATAATGTACTTTTTTTTAACATGGGCAGGCACCACGAATTGAACCTGGGTCTCCAGCACTGCAGGTGAGAACTCTGCCACTGAGCCACCGTGACCTGCCCGGCCCTATTATATAAAAAGAACAGAAAACAACCTAAATTTTCACTACAGAACTGATTAAGTAAATTATGCTCTATTCATATAATGTAAAACTTTGTAGTCATCAAAAATTATGATGGGATGCTTAGAAGATGGCAGTTGTACTAGCAGTTCTTGAATCATCCAAACATCCCCCCAAGAATTAGGATAGGAAAATAAAAAACCTATGGGAAACATCGATAAATAACTAGGCAACATGATACCCCCAAGAACAACCAAATATAAGCAATAAGATCTGGAAGGTATTGGATAGCTGTGCATGGGGAAGCAAAAAAAAGCGAACAAGGCATGTGATTGACCTGAATACCCCAAAGCAACTAATAAGTATTTAATGGGACGCTAGTACAGTCAATCTGAGAACAGCAGCTGAAACTGGAAAGGGCTGTGACCATTTCAATAATCAGTGATTATACTGGGTCTGCAATAAAGTTTGAAGGGCTGAAATAGTCTGAATCCAATGAACTCTCAAAAGTAACCAGGAAAAGCTCCCTTACAGGACAAAGCCCCACACTGAGAAGAAACAACTGGGAAAAGAATCCAAATTAAGCAGCACAGTAGATACTAAAGATAGGGAAGGTTCAGATAAAAAATGGGGGAGAGGAACAAGAGCCAGGAGAAAGAAAAATCTTTAACTTCACAAAATCATCTGAAGAGGGAGCGTTAGAGTCATGAATTTAGACACACCCCTAAACCACAGCTTATTTTTAAATTCAGGAAAACTAATTTCACATCAAAATGAACAATAGAAAAGGACTGAGGCCAAATACCACACAAAGTTGTTAGATGGAAAAGAAGAGAATATGGAACAAATATTCTTATAAACCATATGAAAACTATAAACTACTTTTCCAAAACAAGATAAACTAAAAGACATGAAATAAAAGACACAAACATGAGATGATAGTAAAAACAAACTAGAAATTAAAAAAAAAATCACTTCAGAAATGAAGACTAAGCTAGAAGAAATTACAAATAAGCAAAACAGATATGCCTTAACAGAAATAAAATGTAAAAACAAAGAAAAAATTTTAAACGCTTTTTATGGTTAATTATAACATATATACAAAGAAAAGAAAGAAGCAATGCTTTCCAAAGCACATTTCAACTAGTAAAAACAAAGAAATTTTAAAAAATAAAAAAGATGTGAAGAGATAATAAGGAGTTGAGAAAAAAAATTAAAAATCAGATTATCAGACTTTATCACAGCAATGTTTTATGCTAGAGGTAAATGGATCAATATATCAAAGAAACTCAAGGGAACAAAATGGGTGTTAAGGATTTTATATCTAGCCAAACTGATAATTCAAACATAAAGCCCACAACTGTTTTCAACATTCAATAATTTAGAGCATATTGTTCCCGAGGGCCCCCCTTGGATGAATTTAGTAGAGAATGAGCACAGTGTCATTCATGTAAAGAGTGGAGGAAGGAGGAGGTCAGGCAGTCACCTTTCCACTAAGAGAGCACGAGCCTGAAGCTAGAGCCTCCAGTGGATGACATCACTGAGCTGCATCAGCCCTGGACTGCCTACCTCTGAAATTTGTGTTATGTTAGGAAAATAAAACCCTATTTGGTTTTTTAAAAAACACAGCTGAAGAATATATAATTACATGGAAAACTTCACGATATATTATTAAATGAAAAAAGTTAATTATGAAACAACATGATCTCATTTTCTAAGGAGAATATATGTATAGAAAACAAAAACATCATAATATCAACAGTAGTTTTCTCTAGATGGTAAGATTATGGTGACAATTTTTCTTTTCTGATTGCTTCTCTGTATTTTCCTCAGCACTCTTCACATAAGAACAAAACAAAGCAATAATAATGTCCCTTTGGTAATAACGTCCAAAGTGGATTAGAGCACACTGAATTTTACTTTGAAGCAAGTTGTATTATTAAAACCCTTTAATAAATTTAGTAGAATTTCCAAAATTAGAACTACAATTAAAATGAAAATAATAGCATCATTTATTTTGCCACAATTTCATATTTAGGAATTATACTAACTACAGGTTTGTCTTATCAGGATAGTCCAGTAATAAGATAAACAACTATAATTTGAGGGGAAAAAAAAAGAAAGAAAGAAAACCCCTCAATTTCAGCTATGCCACTGAATCCATCTGCACTGTGACTCTGAACAGAAATGGGAATCAGAGGTTCGAAAATTACAGAAAAATACTTCTTTGGTTTAGGTGTCTCCCCCTCCCCCCAGGTCTGAAAAACTCCCTTTTATTTTATGAGGGTTTTCCCCGCAAAAGGCCCTGCCCACCTGCCCAGTCTCATCTCAGATCCTGCCACCCTCCATAGAATGCAGCTTCACTGCCTATCTTTCTCTCCCGTCAAATGCATCCTGCTCTCTCTCAACACAGGGAAAGTCCAACCTCTAAAGAGACATAGCAGAGATGCTTCCACGTTTGCATTTGTTGCATTTATCCTGGAAAATGTATGATAACGCAGATGGGTGCTTAAAAACTGAAAATTCTGTTTTAAATTATAACTAAAGTAATATGTGGAAACATACCAATGAACCAAAACCTAGAGTCCAAAAATGCTCATTTCGCACTTCTAAAACTCCATCCAAGGTAGATACCTAATCGAAAACACAGAAACAGATTATCAGAATTGTATGTATATGACATTTTCAACACAGCCCAATCACATTATAGACTTATTCTAAGCCTGGCAATGCCAAGGCCAAACCCTGCTTGAGTATACTCATTATCCAAAGGAAGTCCCAGACAACTCAATCTACCATTCTTTCTGGTTCAGTACTGACCCGAAGCCTTGTTTTTCCAGGTTGTTTGCCTCAGTCCTTCTAGAATCAGACAGGTGCTGACTACTCACTCTTCATTCTATTCCTCTTAATACCCCAAATAATTGAAAGCAGGGACTTCAACAAATATTTGCACACTACCATTCACAGCAGCATTATTCACAATTGCCCAAAGATGGAAGCAACCCAAATACCCATCAACTGATAATCATTCCACAAAACATGATATATACAATGGGATATTATTGAGCATTAAAAAAGAATGAGGTTCTGATTCATGCAACAATATGCATGAACCATGAAGACATAAGAAATAAACCAAACACAAAAGGACAAATATTGTATGGTCTCATTGATATGCAATAATCAGAAATAGCAAACTCATAAAGTCAGAATTTAGAATAGAGGTTACCAGGGGCTGGGTTGGGAGTACGGAATGGGGAATTAATGCTTAAATTGTACAAAATTTCTATTTAGGTTGATTGTAAAGCTTTGGTAATGGATGATGGTGATGATAGCACAATATGTGAATATAATTAACAGCACTGAATTATATATGTGAATATAGTTAAAAGGGGAAGTTTTAGGTTAAATTAATGTTACTAGAATAAAAATTAAAAGGAAAAACATAGGACTATACACACAGTGAACCCTACTGTAAATGAATGGACTACAGGTTAATAATATAATTATTAAAATGTCATTTCATGAATTATAACAATTGTACCATACTAATGCAGGGTGTTAATAGTAGGGTGGCATATGGGAACTCTATATTTTATATAACTTATGCATGATATTTCTGTAAACCTATAACTTCTTTCACCAACAAAAAATGTAAAAAAGACAACCTAAAAAAAAGCGGGGGGCTTTGTTAAATCAATAACCAATAGTTTAATATATTCTCAACACCCAAATTAAATTCAACTATCTTATTCCTTCATTAGTCAGCAGGCAGAAACTTATAATAACAATAACAGAACGTAAACCTATGGATCAAGATGTTAGGTAGTGAAGCTACCAACACATAAAAGTGGCTTTTGACTTAATCAAAATCCTAGGTTTGAATATACAGTCATAAAATTCACAGTGCTTATATAGCTGATTGGATAGTCTTTAGACAATTATCTTCCATATTTATTTCAAGCAATTTTTGCTTCCAAATTTAGCAATTCTGCAAATTTTATTTTACCATTTTATTTATAAGAAACATTAACTCGCTAGAATAAAACTCTGGGAAGGGATGAATAAAGCACTATTACACCCACTCTTTTAATTCCCTAAGCATAAATTAGTAAAAGTGATTTATTTGCCATTCCATCTTACCTCTCTGATAAGTTTATCCAATTGACCAATAACATGAGGTGGTGTTGTCTGAGGGAAAAATAAAATAAAATAAAATATGAATAACCTGCGAAGAAAACCTTTTTGCAACAGTGATTTTAAAACCAAAATAAGTGGGTTTTATGCGAGTCTTCCCCTTGACATGTACCCTATCATGATTTGGGATGAAAGATTTCAACTGGCCCTACAAGTGGGACAGGCATCATGCTTATTTTTTATCTTACAAACAAACTATCTCCAGAACCCAATAAAGCTTAAGGAACCAACCAACCAACAAAAAATCTTGAAGAAATGTTTAGAAAAGTAACATTTTATACAAGGCTAGCACTATACAATTATTATCTTATTGTTATTACTGCTTCTGGAGAATTCTACAGCCCTTAAGTTTTAGGAAAGGTGTGAGGGTAAGAAAGAAAGAAAAACAGCACTTACATACACATTCAGTCCTGAGGCAACTATATCTACTATCTAGGGTTGGTGTTGTAGGTGGCTCCTAATATTAGTTTCTGTGAGTAATAATTTGCCACGTTTAAGTTTGAAATTTAAAAGTCTCACTTGTTTGATGATAGGAATGAGAAAGTAACCCATAACCCCAATTATATAATAACCAAAGCACATTTATTGGGGGAAAAAGTAAGTATCTAAATTTTTTTAAAGTAGCACTGTTTTCACCTGAAACATTATTATAGGCAAAGAGTTTTAAATATATTTTTTCTTATATTATAAATACAGAATTTGTGCCTACTTTATAGGCCAACTGGATTTCATCTGGTTCTTACAATATAAATTTCAGTGATTACTGTTTGACTTCATTTCTAAAAGGACCTTTCCAGTATCTAAATATCTCACAATCTGGTAGAAGAACATGACTAATATTAAGCACATGTGCTGAAAGAAGACTCTTACCTGGAGTAATACCTTCCCACTATACACACTCATGGGATACATGGTGCCAAATGTCATCAGAGCAATGGCTATGGCAGATGCAGTGTCTACAGCAAAATAATTACTAAAAGGAAAAAACAATTCTAAATCTTAAATGCATGCCTTACTGGGCATCTTACAATTCAATCTACTGAACATTTATTATCTAAAGCAAAAGAACTTTTATCATAATTGGCTACTACTGGCAAGAGGAGCATCTCAAAGTAAAAACAAATATAGGTTTTAGAATCTTTTCCTGCCAAAGTTTAGTAAAAAAAATAACTAATAATTATGTTAATTAGTGTGAAGAGAAATGATGAAGAAAATAATACTGTTAGCATTTCCCTACTAGTTTTTGGTCAATCTCCTTGACAATTTAAGATTTAAAATATATTCATTTGCTTCGTTGAGACAGACAAAAAACTATTCACTTCTGATCCAGAGACACTATGGATCAATGATTGTATCAATTTTCCTGTAATCAGTAACTTTCCAATAATCACTACAAAAAATTTTCAAAATTCCCCAGGAATGTCACAAGGCAAGAGTCCCCAGGGATGTGCTATAGCAATATTGTGATTAAAGTGCAACATCTTATCAGCAGTTCAGACGATGTTGAAGTTCTAGTAATAAGACAAAAAAATGCCAATGGTACAAGCTGATCATTACTTTTTTTTTTTTTTTTTTTAACTTTTCTTCCAGATGCTAGAAACAGAAACATGAGTAAAACAGTCTCTGGTCCTGTGTAACAGGAGATACGCATGTAAAAACATAATGAGGTACTCTGGATACTTAAGGAGCTATCTCTATATGGTATCACAGATGCACTAAGGAGTGAGTGACAAACCTACTGGGATAATCCGGAAAGGCTAACCATGAAAAGGAGACATGATATTTGACCTCTGCCTTCAAAGATGAGCGAGATAATGGGTAGAAGATATTCCACGTAGTGAAAGGCGCACTGGCATGAAAAACCTGATGCAAAGAAAAAGAATCAAAACAAAACAAAACCCAACAAGACAAAACCCAACCTGATGCAACAAGGAAAACAGAAACAGATAAAGATGAAATGGAGGCTACACTGGCAAGAGGTTGGTACAGACTTGATCGCACAGGACTGACTCTGTGTTAACAACTTTTAGTCTTTTTTAATTACCTAATGGGGATAATTGTGAAACAGGAAAATATTATGTCCAGACTTACAATGCTTATGATCACATTAGTAGCAACAAATGAAATAACCATAGATGAATACAAGTGAGAATTAGAAGACCAGAAGACTATTCTAATAGGCCAAGGAAATGAAGATAAAGATCTCATTAGGGCAGGAGCAATGAGAATGGGAAAGAGGGAACAAATAAATATTAAAGAAGGATTAAACACAATCTGGTGATCAATTAGAATTAGTTTTGGGAGGGGTCGAAGGGAGGAGGGAGGAGAAGTAAGAATTTAAGAGTGCATTGGAATAGATGGTAATATTAATCACTGGGGAATATAAGAAAAACAGTTTTGAGGACAGGGAAAATAGGTTTGGCTGAGGTAGCCATGAAAAAAAAAGGCATTAAAATATCCTTTTTGGAACACAATAGCAATCTAGACAGGAAATAGAGATTGGGAATCACAGAGGTAGCAAATAAAAATAAATAATTGTATGTGATCTCCCAAGAGACAATATAAAATAGGAAAAATAATTAAGGACTGACTCTAGTAAAACATTAAAATTTAAAAGGTGAGCAGCTAAAGAATCAAATGTCATAAACTGTTAAGTTTAAGACAATGGTAAGGTCTATTTCTTAAAAAGTTTTTTTTTTTAATTGCTTTACACCTACTTTCATTTTTCCATCTTTCTCAGCTATACAACTATGACTTAGATCTCTCTCTCACTGTTCTCATCTCTATTTTATTCATCAGGGAGGTCAACAGTTGAAAATCTAGACAGTTTTCTGGTTTGCATTACTGATTGTGGTGAGAAATACTTATTGAATTCAATCCTCTTAATTTTTCAGATGGAGACACTCGAATGACAAGATTTCACCAAGGTGACACAGGTCATCAGCAAAAAACACTAGAATAGTTTGACCCCCACCCATCCCACCAATGCCCTTAAAAGTCAGGCCCCGGGACCTCTCTCTCCAGCCAACACAGCAAGCAGACTCACCACCCTCCCTGTGTCTACGTGGGACATGACTCCCAGGGGTGTGGATCTTCCTGGCAACGTGGGACAGAAATCCCAGAATGAGCTGAGATTCAGCATCAAGGGATTGAGAAAAACTCTAGAATGAGCTGAGACCCAGCATCAAGGGATTGAGAGAACCTTCTCGACCAAAAGGGGGAAGAATGAAATGAGACAAAGTGTCAATGGCTGAGAGATTCCAAACAGAGTTGAGAGGTTATCCTGGAGGTTATTCTTATGCATTAAGTAGATATCACCTTGTTATCCAAGAAGTAATGGGGAGGCTGGAGGGAACTGCCTGAAAATGTAGAGGTCTGTTCCACTAGCCATGTTCCTTTTTTCTTTTCTTTTTTCTTTTTTAGGGCCTAGTAGCCATGTTTCTTGATGATGATTGTATAATGATATAGCTTTCACAATGTGACTGTGTGATTGTGAAAACCTTGTGTCTGATGCTCCTTTTATCTACCTTGTCAACAGATGAGAGGAACATATGAAATAAAAATAAATAATAGGGGGAACAAATGTTAAAATAGATTTAGTTTGAAATGCTAGTGATCAATGAAAGG
>PVIY010043480.1:0-20292 GCA_004026745.1 Myrmecophaga tridactyla
ATCCTGCCTGGGCTCTCTAGGAGTTGGCAGGTCCAGCCTCAGAGCTGAGCAGGTGCACAGATTATTCTCACACTACCATGTGCTTCATGCTAGAACTTACATACTTTCTCTCATTTAATTAACTCCGTTTTCAACAAGTCACCCAGGCCATGCCAGGAAATGCTTTAGGCATTGGTGAAATAGCAGTGAAAGAGGTGACAACTCCCTCCTGGAGTTTACATGTTAGTGTGAGAGACAAAGAATACACAAATGGTTTAAGATGGTTTCAGTGAGTGGTTAGTGTTTTAAAGAAAATAAGATAATAATGGGGTTGGGAGAGATGGGTGGTCAGGGAAGCTCGCCTGAGGAGGTGACACCTGAGCCGAGGCTTGAATGCTGAGAAGTGTTGTCCCAGGAGGAGGGAACAGCAAAGAGACAGGCCAGTGTGTTTGGAGGGTGGTGGGTAAGAGGAAAGAAGGGAGGGGATAAGGGTGGAGAGGTCGGCAGAGGTCAGGCCACACGGTGCCTTAATCTACCTCATTTATAGTCTTAGGATCAGTGCACAGAATCATAGAAGTGCAGGACTGGAAAGCAGGGGACCCCTTAGGAGCTGTTGTGTGGTCCTGGCAGGAAAGGATGGTGGCTTGGGCCAAAGTTCTGCTGCTGGCTAGAGGCAGGAGGGCAGAGTCAGCGTACATTTTGGAGATGAAGCCAACAGGGCTTGCAGATGAATTGAAAATGAAGCAAGAGGAAATGGAAGAACCGAAGATGGTTCTTCGGTTTCAGCCTGAATAACGAGGAAGGTGGTGGGCCCCGGGGCTGACATGGGGGAGACACAGGAAGGAATGAAGGTGCTGGAAAGGGGACTGAAGGTGCTGGAAAGGGAACTGAATCGAGAATTCTGCTTTGCATATTTTGGTTTTAGATGTCCATTCCACATCCTAGTGGAACATTAAAAACGCCACTTTGATATGAGATCTGGAGCTCAGAGTGTACTCAGGGATGAAGACAGAAGGAATTCTTTCCATGTTGTGCAGTGGGGCATCTAGAGGGGTGCCTGGGTGCCTGGGGTGATTGGTGGCTGGGAAATAGTGGAGCTGGGACAGGAGTCTCAGGTGTCTGCTTGGAGCACCCGAGCTCTTCCCACAGTACTGTTCCAAAGGGGGCGCAAGGCCTGAGGTCTGGGGGGAGGGACTTCATTCTCAGCCAGGTGTCCCAGGATGGCGACATGCAAAGCAGGCAGGCAGCACTGTGAGAGAGTCACTCAGAGACCAGGGGGAAAATGAGCAAATTAAATGCCGAATAACCCAAGGAGGAACTAGTTTCACAAAATTTGGGTCCCTGCTGATGCTCACAAACCTTGCCCAAGTCTTTACTTGAATCATGTGGTACCTGGTTGGACTTTCAAACAGGGAAGTGCTGAGGGGTAGAAAAAGCCCAGGTGAAGATAAAGGCAGACCTTGCCTATGGGTGGCGGCAGTCCCACCCCACCCCTCATCCCTGTGGTGGGTGCTAAACTGTGGTGGAGGCGAGATGGGGCAAGGGGAGCAAAGAGGCACCTCAGGGTCTCCAGCCCGCCTCTGATGTCTAGGGAAGGTTTTAAACATAATTGGAGATGCCCATGAGGGAATGAGAGGAGATGGGCAGGGGCTGGGTTAACTCCTCTGTGAAAGTGTTATCTGGAAGAGGAAATGGTATGGAAAAAAAAGAGAAGATTGCTCTTCCACTCTGCTTCTCACAATTGCCTAAGAGCGCTAATGATTTGAGAATGAAGGAGCTCAGTTTCAAAGCCCATGAATGCCGCACTTGGAGTGAATTCCTTATGATGAATATGTGTGCATCTCTGCTCTTTAATTTACAAAAAAGGCGCCTGCCCTTTTAGCCTGCAACTTTAGCTTTTTTCACAAGCACATTATAAAGCATTTTAGCGTCGGATAGCATACTCATATTTCAACTTCATGACTTGCATTGTTCGAAATGCAGTTATGAAAACTACGCTTTAATAAAGTCACTTCGGTGTTTTGCTTTTTTTCCTTCCTGCAGCAGCTACAAGCCATATATATTATTCAGAAATAGCTTGCCTTTGGACCCTCTCCTTTGAGATAGAAATTCATTTCACCTGGCTATAAATCAGGCTTGGAGATACCCTTAATCCGGAGAAGCAGATACAACATGCTTGCTAATGCTGATGTTAAAATACCCTATCAGAAAAATAATTTTCACTGCAAAGTCCAAAGAGGAAGTGTTTTTCTGATCCATACGTGTGCACGTATTCCACAGCTGCAGTTAAACACTTCCTTTTGATTAGAAATATCAGGAATCCAATAACAGCACGTTTGGCTCCCTTCCCCGGGGTGGAGCAGGGGAGACATGATTAACCGGCCTGTGCAAATGCTAAAGTGTGGCTAAGAAGCCAGGCCATTTTTCAATCCTGAGAAGCGATGTTTGATTCCATTTGCATAGCAAGATTCCCTAACAAGATTCCCCAGCACCGCTCAGGAAGATTCACTAGGGCATTTCCAGGACAAACCAGTCCCCTCAGCAATAGGCACTTTAAGCTATGATCTACCTTTCTAAGCAACCAGGAACCAGCAGTTATATCTGTGAAGCATTTCTTAGCTGTGAACAACAAACAGAATGTATTTGTGGAGAAACTGTTGGGAGCTCTCACCCTTAGCTGGGTGATGCCAAGTCCACCACTTTACTTCTCTGGAGCTTGATTTCTACATCCGTTGAGTGAAAATGATTTGCCCTTTGAGGGGCATTTTAGTTCCAATCTCTCTGATTCCCAGTTCTTCTGTAGCTGTTTCCCCGGTGCCTGCCCTGCCCTGACTGGGTGCCAGCATTCCGGTCTGGCACGGAGGCCTTAATAGGACCTCAAGTTGTTCCTGCCCAGCAGCTAAACTACAGAGTAAGGAAGCAGTCCACTCAGGGAAATGTCACAGCCGGCCAGACAGAATGACCGCGCAACAGGCCAAGACCGTGAGGGAGGGGGTAGGTCAACCACCGTTCTAGCTGCCTCTTCTGAGCCCTTGTCCCCTTGGGCTGCGTGGAGGGGCAGATGGCTGTGGAGATGAATGAAGATAGCCAAAATATGCCACTCTGCACCGAATGCCGACCTCATCACTGCTTGACCCTAACAGGCTAGACCAAGGGCGGAGGCTACCATGCACTGAGCCCCAGCCGGGTCCTTGGCACTGGGTGAAGCCTTCTCCATCGTTCTCGCTGCAGCTTCAACATCAGTAACCCTTTGAGGAGAGAACCCTTTCTCCCATCTTACCATGAGAAAACTGAGGCTCAAAGAGGGGAAGTGTCTTCTCTGAGATCACTTAGCTGGGAAATCAGGGACAGAATTGGTACCCAGCTCTGCCCCTCTCCCTTATTCTTTTACCCTGGTGGTTTGAAACACTGGTGTGCACAGAATCACCCGGAAGCCTTGTAAAAATGAGCACGGTCCACCCCCCAGAGCTTTTGACTCTGCAGGTCTGAGTGGGCCACAGAATTGGCATTTCTGTGCTGCTCATGCCATTGGTCCAGGATGCTCCCTTTGAGAACCACTGCTCTAGACCACACTGCTTCCAACAACCATCCCAGAAGTATTTGTTGAACACCCGCTGTGTGCCCAGCCCTGGCTCCATGGAGGGCATTAAGCAAGGAAATAGCATTGTCCTTGTCCTCATAGAGGTGGCACTTTGGAGAAGAGAACAATCAGTGCTGTGAAAAATTCAGAGGAAAATAGCAGGCAGTGTCTCCTGGAGGGTAACACCAGGTGGTCTGAATATCAGGTTAGGAAGGAGGTAGGAAAAAGCAGAAGAGCCTGGAGGAGCCAGGCTGGGGCTGGACCTTATGAGATTCAGAGATTGGGAGGTTAGGGGCAGGGCTTCAAGGAGCAAACATACAGGGAGTATCTGGGAAAATGCAAAGGACTCCAAGCAACCGGCCAGGAGCTCAGGGGTTGTGATGATGGTGATGATGGTGATGGCAGCTACCATTGATGGGGTGATTGCCACAAGCCACCAGCTACTGGTCAATAATAGCTCTACTTATGGCCTCTGCTTTCTGCTGCTTCTTCATCTGGACCCGAGTGTCCAGTGTTAGGGTTGAAATTAGACACCTATCACTGGACTCATTAGTCTGTGTTTCTGGGGTAGAAAGACTGAAATACTGTGAGTTGGAATATGACATGTTAGCATCTTCTCAGCTCCTGTGCCTGTCACAGCATGTGGAACTAGGGGTTCTAGAACCACATAAGACTGGGAAAAGCTGGATCCTACATCCCTCTCTTGGAGCCACAAGGCATCTTTCCTTTACTAAAGGCTCCAGGAAGCTCTTCCATGCAGAAACTACCTTCTCTTGGTTTTAATTCCACATTTCCCAAACTTAGTTGATCACAGCCCATTTTTATGACCACCACACTGTCTGTGGAGCTCAAATCCCATGGCAAACACACTGGGGAGCCCTGGGTCCTGGGAGTGCTGGCTGAGAAGCCTAGAAGTATTCACAGCACAAAGTGAAGCAGAGAGAGCATTTGCTTTGCTCTGCCTCCCGTCGCCTGCAGGCTGTGTGACTCGGACGCGCTTAGGTACAGTTCCATAAACCACAAGGTGAGGCTAAATGAGCTGTCAGAGAATGTAAAGGGTTGGAGTATGAGCCACTCTAACTTATTGTAGTGCTGTTTGGTGGGGTCAGTGCATGAGACCCCTGGAGAATATAAACTGCCCAGACAGTGGGGACTCATCCAGCTGGATCTCCTGTGCCTCCAGGAGGAGTTGAGGAGAGTCAGATGTCACCAGTATCTCAGATAGCCACAAAAACTGCACATACTATGAGTTGGAATATGACATGTTAGCATCTTCTCAGCTCCTGTGCCTGTCACAGCATGTGGAACTAGGGGTTCTAGAACCACATAAGACTGGGAAAGGCTGGATCCTACATCCCTCTCTTGGAGCCACAAGGCATCTTTCCTTTACTAAAGGAAGATCTGATCTTCTGGTGTTATCACCAGCCCAGAGCCTGCAGAGCACAGTGCTGGCCCTGGGCTGGGGCCTCTGCTGCTTCCTCACTGTATAGCCCTGGCTTACACAACTCCTCTAAGCCAGTTTCCTCATGGGTAAAATGCAGATACTGGAATATCTGTCACGTGGGTTTGTTGGGAGAATGGAGTGAGCCAGTAGGAAGTTTCCAAGGGAGGTTCCATCAGGGACACCATTCTTGTTGGTTCCAAGAAGGGTCTTAATTTCCACTCCATATAATCAGGGTCCACACAGGGTGACCCCGAGATTTGCCTTACCTAAAACTCAGCTCACTATATGCCCCATAAAATGGGTCTGTTCTCTGACTTCCCTGGCTCTCATTTTGGTCACCCAAGTTCAAAACCACTGCCTTCTCCCTTCCAACTTATTTTGTCCACACATCCAGCTCATTACCAAACCCTTGTGATTGCTGCTAAGCAACTATGCATGCTTAGATAAGTCACTCAACCGCTTTGGGCCTCCACTTCTTCACCTATGAAATAAGAGACAGGTGCACAAAGGGTCACTTTCAAACTCTTTAAATCGTGGGACTCTTTCTATAAGCGTTCCCCTGCGAGAAAGTCCAGTTTCTAAAACCACTGCAGTCAATTGCCCATAGATTCTGAATTTGGATAAGGCCCAGAAATCTGTAGTTTTTACATCTTCCCAGGCGATCTTGATGGGCAGCCAGGTTTGGGACTCATTGGTGAGCTCCTACACACAGTGGGTGTTCAACAAATAGTACGGAACTATAGGTGAGCATTCATTCATTCACCTGTCATTCATGCACCTGTTGATGCCAACATTAGCCTCCTTCTCTTTTCAACTTAGAATACAGATATATAAACCTTTTGTCTCCTGGGCTGACTAATATTACTTAAAATTACTCCCTTTGCTCAACGCTGACTTTACACAATTTAGGGTCCAAAGGAGCAGCCAGGACCCTGTCCCATGTGATTCTGTTGTGATTTCCCAGATGTGGTCAAACTGCCTGCCCAAAACGAGGCTCAAGCAGCCAGCTCAGGTCTCTCCCTGGTCCTTTGGGAGGAGGTGGGCAGTGATGGCTGTATTAGTTTCCCAGCTGCTGACACAACAGGTTGGCTTAAACATCTGGAATTTATTGGCTCAAGGTTTTGAGGCTAGAAGAAGTCCAAAATTGAGGCATCAGCAAAAGTGATGCTTTCTCCCCAAAGACTGGCATTCTGGGCTGACTGCCAGCCATCCTTGGTCCTTGGCTTTTGTATCACATGACAATGTACATGGCAATGTCCTCTCCTTTCTCTTCCAGGTTCTGTTGGTCTGCTCCTGCTATGGCTTTCTCTCTGTGGCCTTCACTATAAGGCCTCCAGTGATAGGATTCAGACCCATCCTGATTGAGTTGGTCACAGCTGAACTAAAAATAATCTCATCAAAAGGTCCTATTTACAATGGGTTCACACTCACAGGACCAAGGGTTGGATCCGAACGTAACTTTTGTGGGGGACATGATTCAAACTCAATAGGGACCAAGCGGGGTTCAGAAGGAAAGGCGACAGAGAGGAAATGGGGAGATAAGATGGAGGAAGTGATACTCCATTCTCACGGATAAGGGCAGCAGAGGTATTAGCCCTCCAAATGGACAAGCACTCCCTGGAATATCGATGCCCTCTGGTTGCACTCATGGACACAATAGTTTGTCACCACACACACAGCAGAAATCACACAGCCTGCGGTGCACTCACCGGCTGAAGAGATGGGAATGGAATTTTCAGGAAGGCAGCACTCAGTGAATTTGAACTGTTCTTACTCTTGGGAACATCATTATCCCTTGGATTACAGTAGAATCAATGTTGGTGTTTGAAAACAAACGGCCCTTCTCAGTGGATTTTCTGAAGAAAATTTAAAGATTCAGATTGACACTCAAGGGTATCTGGAGAATTTTGACAGGCATGACGGGGGTCAAATATTATTTGACTCCAGATCAGGAGTTTGATGCTGTACATGGCAAGGGTAGAAACGTGGCAGTTCCAGAATTACCTCCTGTTTCTAGATCTATTCCCCAGGACAGCGACTTTTGGCTTGGGTGACATTTTATGCACAACCCGAGGTCAGCAATAGCTTTCTGTTATAAAATGCCAAGTTTAGGAAAGTAAACACTCCTGTCGAAAGGCACACCCCCGCTTCCTTACCAATCGTCTCTAAAGGTGAAATATAATTTTCTTTAAAATACCAAGGCAAAGAAAAGCTATAGATAGAATACATGTGGCAAAATCTTGATACTTGTTGAATCTGGGTAATGGGTATGTGGGGTTCATTGTACTCTTCTCTGCTTCGGTTTGTTTGAAATTTATCATAATAAAAACATAAGCAATTCTTAATTTTTTCCTTAAAAACAACAAAAGAAATCACTGAATGGGTGTTTATTAAGTGCCTGGAATATGCTTAAAACTATAGCGGGGTCTCGTAACTGAAACAGAACAGCCGAGCTAAGTAAGCTTCCAGTCGGCTTTTAAAACAAAAGTTGTAGCAACCCTCCCCTGCTGCGGACATTAACAGAAGTTTCATCTTTACTCATGATTTAGACCAGTGGTTTTCAAAATGCTTTTTTTCTTTTAAGCCATAAAATCCTTTGTTCTGTAAAGTCCTAGACAGAAGTCCAGTATGTGGGATAGAGAGAATACAGCTGCAACAATAGAGGTAGTGTGTGTGTGTGTGTGTGTGTGTGTGTGTGTGTGTGTGTGTGTGTGTGTGTTGGGAAGCTGCAGCTCAGGCCTGAGCCCTGCCTGCTACCTTCCCTGCCACTGGGGCTTTGGAGGAGGTACCGGGAGACTCCTGGGTTTCCAAGCAATTGGCAGGTAGAAGGCAACTCATGTTTTCCACTTAAGCCAAGGGTGGCCCCTCTGGGATCTGTCTCTGGTCCTGAATGTCTGGGCTGGTTAAAGAAATGAGCGAACCTGGCTGAGCACATCATAACCTCCGCAACTCCCTTTGCCAACAGATATTGACTTCGCCACTCGCAAGATCGCGGTACATCTGGTCCAGACCAAGATCATTGCTCAGGACGGCGATAACTTCAAGACCAAAACCAACAGCACGTTCCGCAACTACGACCTGGACTTCACCGTCGGGGTGGAGTTTGACGAGTTCACCAAGGGCCTGGACAACCGGCATGTGAAGGTACTGGCGCGCCGCTCTTCGCCATGGCACGTGCTGTGCCCGGGCTGGCTATTTGGTTCACCATGAGAAACTGTCCAGGAGGCATCAGGAGAGGGGCCCCGAGCAGGCGTCACGGTGTAGGCAACCGGCAATTGTTGTCACTTTAGTAGGAAGAGGCAGGCTGGATTCTGCACTAAGCTTCTGAGCAAAGGAAAGATGAGAGCATCATGACCTCTCCAAGATTCAGGGCAGGGACCCAGCGCGCACAGGCCGGGCAGGCGGGTGACCAGGGCGAGAGAGGTGATGCCGACTGTGGCACACGGCATAGAACAGCTTCATTTAAAGGGGGCAGCTCTGCTCAGCGCCAGCCAAGCAGTGCCATGGAGGACTGAGGGCCTCCTAGGGCCAGATTCATTTTTTTCTTTTTAAGAGAAGTTGAGAATTCAGATATTTCCATATGAAATATCTCAATTTTTAAGTACTGTGCAAACCAAACAGAAAAGTCCGTAGACTAAATAAAATCTATCCAGACCTGACAACCTGCAGAAGTCTCTGGCAAATTTTGCAACTTCTATTCTAGCATCATCTTTAACTCCCTGAACATAATCTGGAAAATTTTCCCACTCCACCCCACATGGGAAGGCTAGCCTGCTAGCTCCTTGAAGCCCCGGGCTATAGGTGGGCCACTGAAAGAAGCAAGAAGAAAACAACACTGAGTGGAGAGGGGGCAAAGCCTGAGACCTTGAGTCTGCAGAAGAGTCAGGCCCAGTTTGTAGCTAAGGCAGAGGATGGGAGGCAGCAGGGAGGACGGAGCGGTGGGTGAGCAGGTGGGAGGGGGTGGTTTGCAACAGTTCCCCCCCTCCCTCCGGGACCTAGTGACGTCACAGCCAGTGACCAATCCTCATGGTGGACACACTCTTGGGGCACCTTTCTTTAGCTTTCCAAAGCAAATTATACCTGGTCAGCCCCGCCTCTCAGGATTGGGAAGAAATCCAATCTCCGTCACGTTTAAGGATTCCCCCACCCCAAAAAGCATCATACAAGAACCCCTGGGATGACACAGTCCAGGAAACTTGGAAGCATTTCTGGGTTCTCATTTATTGTGGTTGCCGACGCTTACTGCCCATGCCCCTGTCATTTATCTGAGGGTGGGTACTGTGAACAGCAGCCACTCTCTCAGCACCAAGCTCAGCCCCAGACCTCTACCCTGGCTCCCAAGGTGAGGGAAGAAGAGGCTAAGTGTACCCTCCTTAAGCGTCCATGCTCTAATCTTCTCGGACCCTCTTGAGATCCTCCTACTCAAGGACTTCCCCCTCACCCCCTTCTCCCATGAGCCCGACTCTTCCCAGGCCACCACCCTCAGACCCTCACCCTGTGTTCCTAGGAGCTCTTTAAAAGTCTGAAGACTGGACTGTCCTCCAAAGCACGGGACAGGAGCTCTGGCTCCTCTCCTGGGATGGGAGGAAAACCTGTTACTTTCTTTTATGATGATTCTAAAGCTCAGAAGACAGGACACATCTTATTTCTCAATCGAACTGTCCTGCAACATTGCTAATCTTAGGCATCAGGTCAACGTTGAATTATATTTAGTGTTCTCTGCTCAAGAAAAGTGGAAAATCTCCCATCAGAGCAGCAGCGGCATAACAGCACAAGCTTCTGAGCCCTGGCATGTCTGCTTGGAGACCCCCTCCCGGGGGCGTGATGGAAGAATGAGGCTTTTCTGAACTGGGTGGCTGAAAGGCCATTTCATCCAACGCCAGACGTGATGGGAAAATTTGTCTCTGAATTTTTGCATCACTCTACGGCTCTAACCTAATAAGTTCAAAATGATTCATTTACTCTCATCCTACAGTTTGGAGTGAGGGCTCTTGGAGAGAAGCCCTCCCTGGCTTATTCTTCTAACACGTTTGAGCGTAGAGAACTCACTTTTCCTCAAATAAGTCGTGTCCTTCCTAGCATTCCTGACCCTTCAAGCATTCCATCCTCTGCCTCCTACTCTTTCCACTTTCCCTCTGCCCTGAGCCCTGACCCCTCTTGTTTCTGCCTTGTCTGCAGCAAAATGCTAGCGCCAATAAGCACACACACACACACACACATACACACACACATGCACACTCAGGACTGGCGGGGACTGAGAAGTACCCAAGGCAGAGTTTTCAGTCTCCTGCAAAGGGCTGTTCTCATGACAATCACAGCCCAAAGAGCAGGGGCCTGTGGGACACCTGCTCTCCCAAACTTGACTGGAGCCCTCCAGCTGGAAGGACATGTCTCCCTAATGAAATTCTGTTGCCCACACTTGGCAGCGTTCCTGAGCATACATAAAAAGTCATATGCCTACGCAAGTGTGTGTATGTGAGTGTGCACACACTTATTCCCTGGAGATCCACTTCTCAACCCCTCTGCCACCCTGTGAACCCTTCTGACCATCCCCCACCTTCAGCAGTTAGGAGAGGTAGGTATGGGTTGGGGTGCAGCAGAGGCCCACATAGGGCCCCATCACGTCCAGTTCTTTATTCCACAAGGAGCAGAGCAGGGAAATCCCACTCAGTATGGCGTCGGCTCTTCTCTGAGGGGCCCAGGAACACCCTTCCTCATTCCTGCAGGTCGTATAGATTCCTGACTCCCACCCCTGGTTTGTTCCTAAAAGCCTCTTTCAAAAATATACAAGTCTTTGGTTGTTGCCAACAAAATTGGAATCATCTAAACTGAGCCCAGCTGGCAAATTCTAAATATAAGTTTTTTGGCCATGGAATATATATATGTGAAATGAAATGAGAAAGTCACTGGCATCTATGCAATGGAATACCATGCAGCCATAAAAAAGGAATGCAATTCCTTGAAAACAGCATTCTCAGTGGAAGAGGCCAGACACAAAAGGCCACACAGTGTGTGATTTATAAGAAAAGTCGAGAATAGGAAAATCTGTAGGGACAGAAAATAGTTCAGTGATTGCCAGGGGCTGGGGGGAGAGGTGAATCGGGAGAGATTGTTCATGGGTACAGTGGGATGTATTTTCAAATGGGGATTTGAAATATATTCTGAAATTACACTTGGTGATGGTTGCACAAACTTGTGAATGTAGTAAAAACTACTGAATTGTATACTTTTAAAAGGGTGAGTTTTATGGTATGTGAATTATCTCTCAGTAAAAAGAATAATAAGTGAAATTGGAGCAGGAAAACGCAGATGTAGATGTTGGCAGTTAAAGCCAAAATGAGGCCGTTGTGATGTTCTGAGATGTGAGAGCGGAGAGGGGGTGCCGGCGGGAACTGGGGGTGCTGCCTGGAGAAGCAGCAGCAGCAGAGATGAGATGAGCAGACAAGGGGAGGGCCCGCTGGGGAGGGGTTAAGCATCTTAATAGAGTTTTTCAGTGGTCTTCATTTAAAGGGCTGTTCTTTTCCTTTATAAAAAAAACCACTTCTTATTGGGAGCAATTCCAAATGTATAGAAAAGTTGCAAGAATACAAGCTTTGCACACCATTTCCCCAAGAGTGAACAATTGTTACCATTTTGTTCCATTTGCTTTATCATCTGCACTTGCTTTCTCACTAGTATATATTGTGCATATATTTCTGAACAATTTGCCCTTAAATAATTCTGTATTTCCTTGAGAATTAGGATACTCTCATATATAATCACAATGTAACTATCGACTTCTCTAAATTTAGCATTGTTACCGTATTTGCACCTGTGTCACCATAGAGCAAACGGCTGCTTTGAATGTTGACAGCTTTGGACGCTTTGGACAGGGAGGACACAATTTCCTGGTGTCCCCATATCGCAGTGTGGGCACTCCTCCTGGTTTACTGTATAAGCTCTCCATGCCCAAAACACCCTCCTTCTTTATCCTGCAGCTCAGAAGCGATGACTTTCCCTGCTCGTGTCCATCTCCTTGACCTCGGGATCTTTTAAGGCCACTGAGCCTCTGGAAGCCTCTTCTGCTACCAGCATGAAGGGACCCAGCCAAAAGCAAACTGAATTGCAGAATTTTTGTTCATTTAATCATTCTCTTCTCTCTGCCTCGCCCTGTCTGCTTTACGTAGGAGGAAGGCTGTACTATCGTAGAGATCATCCTGATTAATTGATAACCAACTCACTTGGGGTCAGAATAACTTTTAATCTTCTACTCAATATGGATTATTAAAATAAAATATTAGGACAGGCCCCTGTGTACTAACATTTTTCTCCTTTTCTTCCTTCCTTCTGCAAAATTTGCTAAGCCCCTGCTCCATGCCAGGTCTGGGTCAGGAGCTAGGGATGAAGCAATGAGGCAGAGACCCTTCCCGACCCTCCGAGGTCTCACAGCCCCGTGGGGAAGGCAGACGGGCAGATGAACAATTACCTGCCAGTGTCTATGACATGTGTGCGCTCTGGCGGTGCCACAGAAGCTAAGGCGAGGCGTCTTCCTGGGTGGGTCACTGCCTATAACTTCATCATGGGGGAATATGCTTGCCCATTTATTCCCCAACGTGCATTTACCTCCAGACTGCATCTCTGCTAAGCCATCCCATCACAGTCTCGCGGAGCAGTGCCAATGAGCAGCCCCTCAGTGCCGGCCACGCTGCCACGCCTGGGCAGGCTGAAGTGGGCAGCTGACGGGGCCTCTGCTTTCATGGGGCTGATAGTCCATGAGGTGAGACAGACATGGACTCAGTGATACGTGTCCATGCTGTGTAAGCCGATACGAGGCGGGGAGGCCGAGAGGCCACAGCCCTTGCCGCCCTGCAAACTGAGCTTCAACAAAGCATTCAAAGTTGTGAAGCTACCAACGGCCCTGAAGGAGCGGGAGGCTTATTTTTTCTTTACAAAGCATGCAGAGTTTCATTTTTAAACTCATTTTGGAAGTAGTAATACATGCAAATGATTAAAAAAAAATTGACAGTAAAAAGTGAAGCTTCCCTCCTAACCTAGCCCCCCGTCCCTCAGTTCCCACCCCAGACACAATGACTGTTGAGGGTTTTTGTTGGTTTGTTTTGTATTACCTCCTTGCAGCAAGATTCTCATGCCTTCAAACGTATGCAGGCACATGCCCCGCTCCCCTTATTTTATGTGCATGACTCCACTCCTTGCTTTTTTAACTCAAGCATTACCCTCTGAAGGCTACTCTCCTCTGTGAGTGTGGCAGTGCCTTCTTTCCATGGCTGCACAGCAGGGATGACCCAACTGGATTTAACCAGCCACCCACTGGCAGAATTTATGAGGCTTCCAGTCCTTTGCTGTAACAAACAGTGCCGCGGCGCGTTGGGGAGTAAAATGAGGAGGAATAAAAGTGTACATAAAAGAGATAATATGGTCAAGGTCAAATATTATTGTTGAACCAGGTAGACTTAACAATCTGTAGAAAACAGACTTGTACTAAAAACAAAAACAGATCCAAAAGTACAAACACAGTGGGAAAAAAAAAAAACACCACGGGTCAGTGTATCGCCATCTGGGTTTACAAGATACAGAGGAAAGTAAACATCTGGGCCTCAGCAGAGTCATGCTCATAGAAGTGTAATACAGTTTGCACACACACGCTTGGAAGAAAACCAAGCAGAAGCAGGGTCACCCTGAAACCCAAAAACTGGATGCAAATGATGTCATCATCTCAGGAGGTGAATCTGCAAGCCTCGTGCGGGCACAGAGACGGAGCCACCTAGAGGGTGGCATGAATTGTACCCAGGCAGGTGCGAAGAGAAGTGAAAGAGGGCAACAGAAGGGGGAGGAGTTGGGGGGTTGTATAATTTGCGAGTACGTGCATGCAAGTCCCCCTGGCTGTGGCTCCTCCAGCCTGCTGGCTAAGCTCGGCCTGGCCGTACACCACGAGCCCTGCAGCTCTGCCGCCACCCCCGAGCCACTCACCAACTGGCATCACTGCCTGGAGGAGCCCCCGGGCCAGGAGAAGGCCATCAGGACGGTCTCCTGGTTGATTCGGCAGCGTCCCTGCCTCTGTCACCTCCCTGTAGCAGGTACGGCTCACAATGAGCATCCCGTAGGATCAGTTCCCTGAGTCAATGAGTATATACCATTTTATGTTTCGACAAGGAATAAATAATTGCCCTCCCCAAAGGTTTATACTAATTTATTCTCCCAGCAGCCACGAATGAGAGTGCGTACTTTCCCGCACCTTCTCCAACTCAGTGTATCATCAAACTCCTTTACCCTTGACCATGTGATGACGCGATCTGAAAAAAGGCTTAATTTGCACGTCTCTTACTATGAGTGAGGTTGAATATCTTTTCTTATGTTTGAAAGCCATCTGCTAGGGTTTGGGTTTGTGTGCATGTTGTTGGGTCCTTCCCCCGCCCCCACCCCAACTAAGCTGGTGGGTCACAGCCTTTGTTGATTTACCGCTTAGGCTGATAATTTTTTTCTTATTGATTTACAGGAGCCCTTCATACATAAAAAATCTGGTCTTAGTCCAGGATATGTTATGACTATTTTTTCCCAATTTAGTTATCTACTAATTTTATGTATTTTCCCCTTCCAGAAATTTTACTCTGTTATGTAGTCCAATTTATCATCTTGTCCGCCATTGATTTGAAATGTTATCTTTGCCATATGGTCAAATGGAAGCGTAGAATTATTTAAGAGAGAGCAAAATTTAAGGATTCTTCACTTAGGAGACAGGGAGCCACAGTACGCCGGTCTGGCTGGAATAGCGGGCGCGTGTGGAAAACTGGATGCGACCACCTTGGCTTGGCCCAGGCTGGCTGAGGGGTCAGCCCTAAGGTCAAGCCAGAACCAGGGAAGGGCTTCAGGAATGGCAGCTTCAGGTTTAGGTGCGTTCAGGGTCTCCAGACCATACACGTGATTTGCCTGGGAATCTGTCATTGCAGACGCTGGTGATCTGGGAAGGCAACGTCCTTGTGTGCGTGCAGAAGGGGGAAAAGGAGAACCGCGGCTGGAGGCAGTGGGTTGAGGGGAACAAGCTGTACCTGGTGAGTCCTGGGACCCACTCGGCGCCAATCCGCGGTGCCAAAACAAGCTACCATGTTCACCTCGCCAGGTGTTTGACAAGAAAAACGGTCCTGCTCTCTTCCCCTGAGCTGCAGCCAAATGCATGTGGTCATATAGTCGGAAAGCCATTCCCATCTGGCTCAGGGGACTTGAGGAAGAAATCTATATGGCTGTTTCTGTGGACAGATGCAATTAAAAAGAAAGTTCAAAATGCTGACTTAGGAAGCTGAGATCCAAGGAGAAATGCAGGGAGTTGAAGACCAGCTGGGGAGAAACATAAGCCCAGGGTTCAAGATGAAACTGTGGGATCCTGGAAGAAAGAGGGAGAGTGGGGTGCAGAGGGAACTGCCTGTAAACAGGCACTGACCTCCCATCATTAGGCGAGTCCACATGACCCCAAAATATTTTAGGTTAATTTGGTAGTATAATAGAGCAGTAGGAACAATTGCTGATATCCTTAAATAAATTATATCTGGCTAGACAGCTTAATTTTTCATTCTTCAATCTTCAAGGCACCATTTCAGATCCAGCCTTCAAAGAGTGAAAAATCATTCATTCCTTCATGCTTTCAGTCACTCATCCATTAAATGAATTGCCCATTCGATGAATGGCTCTTCATTCATTCATTCATTCACCCATCCATGGGGCCAGGCAGGTACCTGGCTCCAAAATCAGTATTCAGGTTACCGCCGTGCCCTTCAGAGCCAGCCTTGCTTCAGCTGAGATTTTTGTTTTCAGAGGCAATGTCACTGGTGAATGTGACACACTCACCATGCTCTCCATTGCTGGTTTTCCCTACTTCCTCCACATTGGAGGATGGATTTTTTTAAATTGTAGCACAATCCCCAAGGGTCCCAGTGGCTAAGACAATGGATTTATCCTCATTTGCATGAGGGTGGTGGTTGTCCCCACTCTCACGCTTTTCTCTCCTCCTTCAAACAGTCAGTGAGAGCCTTATGGACAGATGAGTAAAACATATGGATTAAAAATAAATAAATAATAGGGGGGACAAATGTCAAAATAAACGTAGTAGATTGAAATGCTAGTGATCAATGAATGGGAGGGGTAAGGGGTATGGTACGTATGAATTTTTTTCTGTTTTCTTTTTATTTCTTTTTCTGAATTGATGCAAATGTTCTAAGAAATGATCATGATGATGATACAACTATGTGATGAAAAAAAGAATGTTCATATTGTATGTTGATTGGGTTTATTAATAAAAATTTAAAAAAAAAAAGTCAGTGAGATGCAGATAAGCCTGGTGGCCTCCAAGCAGAGTGAAAAGCAGCACACGAGAGTGCACAGGGCGCCCTTCTGCCATGCACACCCCAACTCGCTGTGCAGCCTCCAACCAACGTTCTAATCACCTGAGGCCAAGAGTCCACGGGGAGGACAGACAACTCACCAGCTGTATCGTCCCAGGCTCTGGACTTGCAAACATGTCTCCCCACTAGATTGTTCCCTCCTTTGTGGCTTCACTGCCTTTTATAAATTAAATATCCCTTTAATCATGGGAGCAGGAGAAATCCTGCCCAAGAGGATAATTTCATTGCATTTTTCATTTTTATAGTTGTTCAAGCTCAATTCACATGCCAAAATCAAATCACTGCTACCTGCAAGGCATGCCAGCTGATTGGGCCTGTCAGGTGCATTTTGCCCTGGCTAAGGGCCCTCGTTAACCCTGCTGCCCCACCCCCAAGAAAGCAAGAGGGGCACGGGACTAGGCAGAAGGGAAGCCTGGCTTGTTGCCCACTCATCCACTTTCTTGATCTTGCAGGATCTGACCTGCGGTGACCAGGTGTGCCACCAGGTGTTCAAAAAGAAGTGATGGCCGCACGCACGACGCCTGCCCAGCACTGCCCTCCCCACCCATTAGCTCTCTACTAGCTTTGGGAAGAAGCCATGGGGATCCTCCACTCCTGACAGAGCCCCGTGGAGGCATCTGGACGGATTTTTAATAGAATGAGTGTGTAACAAATGGCAGACCTAGTCTTCCTTCTTTCAAACCTGGCATTAAATAAAAACCAAAACAACAACTCACTCCTACCCTCCGAAGCCCTTCGTATGGATCTTTTATTTCTAGAGCTGAATGTCCATTTTACCCACAGGCAGAAGAGGTGGCCCCCTCATCATGGCTTTTTGCATGGCTCCTTTTGTTTATTTATTTACTTTTACTTGTTTTTGTTTGTTTGGTGGGCTGTTTTACCTAGAAACACTCTGCCCAGCACAGCGTCCCCCACTGATTCTTGAACACCTCCCATTTGGGATTCATTCCCATGGGCAGCATGTCCATTTCTCCAAGATTCTCTTGATGTGTACATCTTCCAGTGGCCCCTGACCCTGAGTGGCCTGGGCAGAGCAGCCCTGAAGGCCTCTGGTGGGTCTGCAGTGCCAGCCGCCCTCAGCCGGACCAGCCCTCTGTCCTTCAGCACCGGGCAGACTGGCCCCCTGCAGAGGGGTCACTCAGTTCAGGGCCAGCCAGCCTCAGCAGGGCTCTCATCCACTTCCCTGGGAGAGCTGCAGGCTCCAGGGCATGTGGCCTGAGTTCAAGTCCTGCCATTCCACTTCTTACTCATGAGACCACGGATAACCTATTTAGCCTCTCTGTCCTCATTTTTCCCTTCTATAAAATGGGAAGACAAAAATAGCATCTTCTCGACTGAGTCACCCTGTGGATTAAGTGAGCTAATATACAGCAGGTGAGCTAATGTACTAAGGCCTGGGACATGGTGAGGGCTCAGTAAATTAGCTCTGGCTATTACGCTGAGCTCCTCTCTCCATAATCCCAAGGAGCCAGAGGAGCAGGTGCTAAGCAGCAGTGAGTTAACACCTCCAAGGCCTCCTGCTGCCCTCTGAACATTAGGCTCATTATTCTGAACAAAATTGTATTCCCGCTGGATACGCCTGCAAGGACGGAGCACGTGGTGGACGTGGACATACAGTGGTGCATTCATGAGGTGCTGGGAGGACACGGTGGGGCAAAACCATCTCCTTCACTCCTCTGCACAGTGCCTGGAATCCCTCCACTCGACACGCAGCGCCTTTGAAAAGCAGGCTGACCCCAAGAGGGGTGGCAAAGGGGTGAGCACCCTTAGGTATTATTTGATTGATCAGATCCTTTCATTGATCCTGGGCATCCTAAATGGGATTGGGGGTGGACAGAAGGGCTGCAATCCCAGGACCAGGCTTGATTCAAGTCCTTCTAACTGGGCATCCATGCAAAGCTGGGCTCCAACAACCACGTCCCTATTCCTATGGCAGGAAGGCCAGCGATGCCTGGCTGGAGCCTCAGGCTGGGTGGGGCAGCTGGGGGAAGTGGGTGGGTTTTCCCATAGGCTCGGTCCATAGGCAAGCAAGTGAGAGTGATAGGGCAGAAGAGGGCTTCCTGAGGAGGTGCAGGACCCATCTCCTGGGGCAGCCTGGGAACTGAGTGGAGGAACTGCCCAAGTGAGCCCTTTACCCAGACCCTCCCCTGGAGCCCCATGTCCCCAAATTGCTGCACCCCTGTCCTGCTTTGCCACCACTGTCTTGAATGACCAAGCCTCAAGAAGACCCTCTTGGATGAGATCATGTCTGAAAGCCTTTTGGAGACTAACTCTAAAGTATTCTGCACAGGTAGAGTACATTAGTAATTTTCGATCCTGGGTTTTGCAGAGTGTTCTAGGAGATGTGAAAAGATTCATGTCAAACGGATTTGGGAAATGCTGAGAACTTTATCTCCTTTTTAGAAAGTCATAGTTAGAATTAATGTTTTTAAAGCCAAGAGCAGTCCTGTAGCCAAGAAGACCGACCTGAAACCATGGGATCCCCTTTGTTCTGGAAGCACTGTGTTCATTCCTGACATGTGCATGGCACTTTTAAAATTAGTGATAATGATCAACATAACTTAAAACTCTCATTTTCCAAGTGATATATCCTCAGTATATTTTTCCATACACAGAAACAAAAACTGAATTAGTTTACACTATAGTGTGAAAGACTAATAATGTCTATATCACTTTCCCACTAAATATTCTTTTTCAAAGAAGATGCATCTCACACGTGGTAGAATTTGAGGTACTCATTTCAAAGTAAGGGCAGAGATTTGGGGCCAGCACTTGCCCTCCATTCCTTTCCTCTCTGTGGATAACCTCGTCAGTCACCTACCCCATATTTCTCCTCCTCCACTTGTCTCAACACCAAACCATGACAGGGCTGCTTCCGCCAGCACCGGCAGGGGCTACTTTGGGAGTAGAGTGGAGGGGATTCCCTTTCACACCTGAGGCCCATCTGAGGAGGGAAGGGGCTGCCGGGAAGGACTTGGAGAGCTTCACTGCCCCAGCCTCCAGGCCCCAGGAGAGGGGTTCCCGCCAGCTATAAACCAGGGGACCCCATCTGGGAAGTTAGAACAAACAAACTGGCCTTTGAAAATCCAGGTTCACAAATGAGCAGCTTTGCAGAGTGGTCTAAGCATGGGCTTCTGCCTCCGCCCCCCTCTAAGTGACCGTCTCTGTACCTTCCCTTCCTCTGTACCATGAAGACTCTGGAACCTGCTTCACGAGGGTAGTAAGGATTGAAGACGGTCCTAGCACAGCGCCTGGAACAACACTCAATACTACACAACTGCACGTGTTCGTGCGTACATATATGATGATGTCGTGATTAGCGTCATTAGAGCTCCTTGCCTTCCAAGACCTCTAACACTGAGGTCCCTCACTGCAGATGTTCTCGGTTGTCAGATCTGCAGGCGGACCCACTGGTACGGATTCCCGCCCACCTCCCGAGTCCAGGAATCTGTGCTGCCACAAGCTCCCAGGTGATTCCCCTGCGGGCACTTGGCCAACACAGACACCCGCCGCCTTGTTTCTAAGGTGGTTCATTTCAAATGCGTGTCCACCCACGTAGGCACGCACGCACTTTCACGCAAAGATCCCAATCCACCTCCGCAGGAGGGTAAGGCCGAGCAGTCGGGTCGTCAAGGGCCAGGTGAGTCACCGCCTGCCCTTCCGGCTGCTGCTGGGTCAGGCCCGCCGGTGGCTGACGGGCCCTGAGGACAAGGACAGAGGCCAGGTCAGGACAGGCCGACAGGAGTGACGTCACACCCGCAGCGTCACCACCCGCAGGCATCTGGGCTTTAGAGGGCGGCGGGGGGGGGGGGGGGGGGGGGGGGGGGGGGGGGGGGGGGGGGGGGGGGGGGGGGGGGGGGGGGGGGGGGGGGGGGGGGGGGGGGGGGGGGGGGGGGGGG
>PVIY010043481.1:0-20291 GCA_004026745.1 Myrmecophaga tridactyla
TGGAAGGGGTTTTTCAAACACCATCTTATTTTGATCCCACAAACAAAAAGGATTGTGATTTCAAAAGGGATTATTATCCCCATCTTACGAAGGAGGGAAGGGAGGTATTTCTCTTCCTCTGTGTACGCCTCTGTATTTCTCTAACGAGCATAGCCTACTGTAATAATCAGAAGAAAAAATAAGCAAACACTAGAACGTGTTCCTTGGTGGATTGCCTGTTTGCTCTGGAGCCTGTGGTGCCGCAAGTCTACAATTTCTCAGGCTCAGTGACACTCTATCCGGGCTGCTGGCACGGTGGGGCCCAGCCCCTGGGCACACCGCCCCGAGTCCCACCCATTCCCCCACTGCGGACAGTGGCATCTACAGTTTGAGCTGCCAGCTAGGCGTCCTGGGGGATGACCCTTCACCTCACAGCCTCAGTTTCCCCATCTGCAAAATGGGAACTAGTGACACTTTCCACTTCTTGGGCTTGTCGTGAGACCCAGTGAAATAAGACAGTCACATTCCGCCAATATCTAGCACGTACCTACGATGTGAAAGCATGCCTTCATGTGGGACGTGGGATAAAAATTTAACGGGCTGCCTCTGACCCGTCCTGGACCCGGGGGTGGGAGGGGGTGGGGGGTAGAAATGAAGCTCAGCAAACAACGCAGCTCTTATTGTCTGTGCAGCCGGCCACAGCCCTGTAAACCCAGACGGGCGGCGGTTCCTTGGGCCCCGGGCCTCCCTGGGAACGGCAGCCCCCAAAGGACAAGGAAACGCTCCGCAGCCCGCAGGCCCAAAGACCCCAGGAGACCCCAGTTGGCCGGTCGGTTTTCCACACCGAGAATCGATTTTCAAGGGTGTTTCCCAGAAGCGGTCCGGCCTCGCCGGTGTCGTTATCCGTCTCGCCCCGGCCGCTGGCCGCCTCCGCGCCGGGCCCTCCCCAGCCTCGCGGTGGCCCGCAACGGGCCTCGCCACCACCGAGCTGGCGGCTGCTGGGGGCAGGAGGACTGGTTCCCGTAAGTGCCTCCCCCCCGCCCCCACCGTGCGGCTCTGGTGCCAGCGCTGCCCCCGCCCCACCCATCGCCCCCGCCTTCGCCAGCTGAGGTCCCTGGCAGGGCTGGGCCAGGAATACCAGATTTGGGCCAAAGGGAGCCTTTCCCAGGCCGGGGGCTTAGAGCAGCGGGGTCCAGGCCAAGCGGCCAGAGCTCGGGTGGGAGGAGGGGGCACTTCCTGCCTCCGGAGGGAGACAAGGCCCCTGCCAGCTTCCCATGCCCATCCCGGCCTGCAGATGTTCCAGGGAGTGATGAGGGGAAGTGCAAGGATTGAGGCAGGGGTGGGGAGCTGGGGGCGGTGGAGGGGGCAGTGCACCCAGGGAGGACTTGGAGTTGGACCTGGGAAAGGTGGGAGAAGAGCCCAGAAGGGGTCACAGGGAGGGCAGGAAGAGCACAACAGAGATGGTACAAAGGGCACAGAGGGCACAGAGGTGCCTGTCGCTGACATGACCTGTGACCCGGGAAGGTGGCGCCCCCACCCTAGGCCTCAGCACCTCCATCTAACCCAAGGGAGCTGGACTTTACCAGTATTCACTGAGCTGAGCACCCTCTGTGTGCCGCGCCCAGGCTAGGCCCAGGGGCACAGCAGCGAAAGATACAGACCTTCTCCCTGGCCTCACGGAGAGGACAGTCACACAACACATGATTTCAGTAGAACCGAGCAGTGAAAGGACCCCAGGGGGAAAGGCCCAAGTTCTATGGGCATAAGGGAGTGGAGCGGCATTGGGGGGAGTCAAGGGGAGCATGGGATAGTGTGGAGAGTGAGAAGAGTGTGGGGGCAGTGGGGGAAGAATGGGCCTGAGGAAGGTGTGAGGTAGAGTGCTGTGTGAGGGGACAAGATCTCGGAGGGCTGCCTGGAGGAAGCAAACACCCAGATATATAGGAGTCAGCCTGGTGTCCCAGACAGAGGGAGCAGCCTGGGCAAAGGCAGATGGCATGGCGCCCTTGCACAGAGAGTGAGCCAGGGAAACTGGCATGGGGTGAGAATCAAAAGGCTGCAGCAGGGTAGGGATTTGGGGTGTGGGGACGGGCCATGCCCTGGAGGCCACAATAAGGATTTCCATCTTTCTCTTAAGAATAACCAGAAGCCATTGAAGGTGAAGATGAGACTGGCATTTCCCACCCAGGACCCAGATGACATAGCAGACAATACAGGTGCCACCATACCTGAGGCTGGGAGCCCTTGGGCCCCTCTCATCCCCATACGTGCTGCAGCAGAACCCCAAGGCTCTAAGGAACACAGTTTGGGAATCAGTGGGCAGGACTACCTGTAAGGGCCCTTCCAGCACTGACGTTCTAAGTTCCATGAGGATTCTTGGAGATTCCCAGGTGACCTGCTGGCCCACACTGACACCCACCAGCAAGGCTTGGCCAAGCCCCAGCCCACTCCCATCCCAAAGAGACAGCTCACCAGCCATCAGACCCAAAAGGCTCAGGACGGGAGGGTGGGTAGCCATGAGCAGCAGCCATTCCTCAGTTATGGGGCCCTTTCCACTCCCCTTCTCTTGGTGACGTTGTGCATCCTTTAAATCCCCAGATCAACTGTCACCTCCTAATAAAGCTTCTCAGATCCCAGGACTGAATTGACCATCCCCTCCCACGCACTCCCAGAGCCTGCGGCACCTGCCCTCCCTCCAATCTAGCACCCACAACAGCCTCCTGCCTGTTCCTGCGAGTGCCCAGAGAAAAGGAATGGCACCTAGTCATCTGTGCATTCTTTCATTCATTCCTTCATCCATCCATCTGTCCTTTCATCCATCCATCCACCTATCAACAGGTGCCAGGAATACTGTGATGAACATGTATGACCAGCTCCCAGAACTCGAGAAGCTCAGGACCTCAAATAGTGTTGGATTCGTCTTGGCATATCAGGGGCCATCCAGGGCCTGGCACCAGGGATCCCCAGTGAGTATTTGTTGAACAAATGAATTTGAGAAAAGAGGGAGGACAGGAAACGGGAGGGGAAGAAAAGCCCTCATGGGAAAGGCTCTGAGGGCCCTGCCTCCCCCAGGTGTTGCCCCACCCCACACTGTCCCTCCCTTCTCAATCCAGCTGGGGACCTGCTCACTGGCCTCACCAGGCATGCTGATCCTCCTCCCTAACCTGACCGAACTCTGTCCAAAATTTTTCCCTCTGAGCCAGGCCAGACTGGAGTTTTTTGAGAGGAAAATAACAAAGGCAGAGAAAGTCAGATGCCAACACATGGACATAGGCACATTTGAGGAGCACAGACTCCCTAGAAGTCCAGCTGAAGCAGCTGAAGGGTCCTTGGTCATTGCTCTGTTTCAGCCCAGCTGAGCTGAGTGCTGGACCCAGAAAACAACAGCACCCCCCAAGCACCAACAGCCCACTACCATCAACACCACTGGTAATAACGCTAGTACCAACAACAACAATGCCAATGCCAACAACGCCAACACCACTGACAGTAATGCTAGCACCACCAACACCAACACCAGTGCCAAGCCAATGCCATTGCCCACACCAATGCTACACCAATGCCAATGTCAATGCCAACAATGCCAACACCAACACCACTGACAATAATGCTAGTACCTCCAACACCAAGACTAGTGCCAAGCCAACACCAATGCCAGCACCAACAATGCCACACCAGTGCCAACAATGCCAATGCCAACAATACCAACATCAACACCAACAATACCAACGTCAATGCCAACAGTGCCAACACCAACGCCAACACCACTGACAATAATGCTAGTACCACCAACACCAACACCAGTGCCAAGCCAATGCCAACACCAACAAGGCTACACCAATGCCAACAATGCCAAGGCCAATGTCATCAATGCCAACAATGCCAATGCAAATGCCAACAACGCCAACACCAACACCACTGGTAATAACGCTAGTACCAACAATGTCAATGCCAACACTAACAATGCCAATGCCAACATCAATAATGCCAATGCCAACACCAACCACCAGTAAAAACATTACACCTCCACCACCAATAACAATAACTACCTCAACCCCCACACTACCACCAGGAAAACATTACCACCACCACCATCACCACCATCGGCATCAACACCAAGAACAGCCTCAAACCAGTACCTTTAACATTACCAACACCAACTCTACTACCCCTCTATCACCACCGTGGATACCAGTCTTAACACCAACACCATCAACAAGAGCACTATCACCACTGCCACCACCAACCCCAACACCCCAACAACAACACCAATTATACCACCAACACCCCAACAACACCACCCCCAATCCCACATTGCAGCCACCAGTAACAGTAATCCCAACCACAGCCACTGCTACGACATGAACCCCACACACACCCACTAACCCAGCCAGCCCCACCAACAATACCATTAACACCAACAGCATAAAGTTGCCTACAGGGAATCCCTCCCACCCCATCCCCACCCGGCACTCACTTCATTCCAGGAACTCTATGCATGTGATTCCAATGAAGGTGCATCCCAGCCCTGTACAGTAGCTATTATTATTATCTCCACTATACATATGAGCAAACAAGGGCTCAGAGAAGTAAACCACTGTGCCCAGGACCACACAGTGTATTAAAAGAATGTTGGGCCCCTAATTCTCAATCCAGTGCTCTTTCTGCTGGATCCATGTTTTTCTCCATTGCCTGGAAGCCCTCGGTGAGCCTGGCCTCATGCTCTGTGAGGTTAGCCTGAAATCTCTTCTTCCTGGGGCTTCCTGGCTATAGGGCCTTGGGCAAGTATCTACATATCTCAGAGACTTTCCTTCCTCCCCTGCAAAATAGGGCAAGAAACCAAATAACCAGGGTTGGCAAGAGAAACAGAGTATTCTCATCCAGTAGATGGGGGTCCAAAGTACTCATGTGATGTTGATAGCGGCAGTCATAAAAGTGACAGCGAGGGTTTATTACAAGCTCACCACACTGCCAGCCATGAGGAAACAGGATCAGAGATGTTAATAAATTCACCAAGATCACACAGCCAGGGAGTAGCAGAGGTGAGCTTTGAATGCAGGCAGTCCAGGACGTAGAACTGGAATTTGAATCCAGGCAATCAGCCTTTGCCTGTGCCCCTAATCACTGGTCTATATCCCCTCCAATAATATAACTAGCATTTATTGAGCACCTACTAGATGCTGAATCTTCTCAGAGTGTAACTCTAACCCTCACAACAACCTTGTGGAGGGGATAGTGCTGACCCATAAGATTTGAACTCGGGGTCTGTTGGGCTCCAAACTGGGGCTCTTGCTATGCCTTGGGACACCCTGGCTACCCAGGGAAGCCTCTGCACCCAGGCAGGTCTGTGCTAAAGACCTCTCAGTTGGTCATAGAGCCTGAAAGTTTCCTTGCTTGGGTTCTTCTGGCTCCTGGGGCTGTGGGGGCTCCAGATGCTGCCCCTTCCCCAACCCTGTCAGAGCCCCAGGGGCGTCCAAGGGCCAGTTTGTTTTTGGCATCCCTGTGAGCAGCTGCCTGGGCAGAAGGTTTCATCTTTCCAGGCTGGGTGGGAGAATCCTGCCCCCCTCCCGAGTTCTTGTTCCCAGCAAAAGTCCTTGGCAGGACCCCTGGCCCTCTCCCCTTCCCTGGGACCGATGGCTTCCAGCTGCCTGCGCCCAGCCTGGGAAAATTCCTCCGAGCTCTGCAGGTCGTGGGTTCTCTGAAACCTGAGTGCACCCTCCCAGCCCCCGCCCCTGCCTCCACCCTCCTTGGGCCCAGGGAGGCACCACTTTCCTTCAGCCCCCACCCCTTGTTTTCTAAGCAAGCCCCAATTAGCATAATTGCAGAAATAAAGCAGGTTCTACTGGGAGGGGCTTAAAAAAGGAAATTCTTAGTTGTTGCCCACCTACCCCTGAGTTAGGAAACTTACAAATGGGGAGTCGGTGCTCCCAGTGTCCTTGAGAGTGTGACATTTTACAGGTAGGGAAACTGAGGCTCAAAGGGACGAGACTATTTGTTCCCATCGTTTATAAAAGACAGAGCTGGGTGGTAATTAGAATTGGTCTGGGGTCCAACCCACAACACCTGTCCACCTCCCTCATTACAAAGGGGGGGAAACTGAGTTCCAGAGAAGGGAGGTGGCTTGCCAAGGGGACACTTCTCCGATGCTGGGGCCTGGCGCACGCCTAGGTGCGCCCGTCTCTAGAGCCCATTCTCATTCCTCCCAGCCTCACTGTCTACCTGGTCAGAATGCATTTCAGGTCCCTCTGGGTGGCACCAGGTTCCTTCCCTCCTTCAACCCCTCCTCACCCTCACAGTAGAGAAGTCTTTGTGCAGCTCCGACCTTGTCACTCCCCTGCTTCAGAATTAGCCCAAGTGTGTGACCCGCTCCATGACCTAGCACCTGCCTGTGTCTCCCGCTGAAACTCCAGTCTGCACAGCCAACAGAGCCCAGCCAGTTCCCCCAAACACACCCTGCCCAGCCCTGCCTCTGGGCCTTAGCCAATGCTGTTCCCTCAACCTAGCACACTCTTCCACCCACTTCTTCATGTGGCAAAATCCAGCTAGGGTCCTGCCCTCATGCCTGAGCTATACACTGCTCCATAAAGACCCCTGGCCCTTGGGTCTCCCATTTGAATGCCAGCCCTCCAGGCTCCTCTTGGAACTCTCCAGGGCTCACCTCCCTCTTCTGGGAGGAAAACCTTCAACAGAGCCTCAGTCTTATCACAACTTTGTCACCCCGGGCACTGTCAGCAATGCTCAGAGTCAGTGGCTGTGACAGGTTTGCCGGCCTCCCCCGGTCTCCCCTGCCCCCCCGGCCCCCCTCACATATCATGGCCTCCAGAGGAGCTGGAGCGGCCCTTGGTGCCGGGCTTAGGGAGAGTGAGAGCAACAGGTGCCCCCGCCGCCAGCGAGCCTTTCCCACATGCAGCCGCCAGCTGGGAAGACGGATGGGCTTCCCTGGCCAGGGCCTCGGAACGGGGAGCTCATGTCACCGGCGGCCTCACATCCTTGCCTGGAAAGGGCCATAAAAGTGTCCTGGAGCCAGACACGGGATTCGGGCCAGTTTTCCAAGTCATGGGAGATCCTTTCTTTCTTTCTCTCTCTCTCTCTCTCTTTTTTTAATGGAAGAAAAGAAGAATGAAAATAAGAGAGAGAAGGAGGAAAGGCCTCTGCAATCTCCCCCGACTCTGTTTGCCCCTCCATGGGCACGGCTGGGCGATGCCGGTGGCCCTGCAGAGGCTTCGGGGTGTCAGTTCCGGCCGGCCTTGCCTCTAGGGCTCCAAGGAGCCTGGGCCGGGGCTGCCACTCGCTGGGCCTTAGTTGCTTACCTGCCAAATGGACAGGCAGGCAACAGGCTTGCTCCAGCCTTCTACAAGCAAAACCTGGGCTATTAAGGGCAGAGGCCGGATCCCAGGAGAGCTCCTGAAAAGCTTCATTGGAAGGAGAGAGATTAGGCAGAGTGGGATAGAGGCTTCTCCCCAACTCGGTGGGCATCGGAGCTGGGCACCTAATCAATATTAAATAAATGCAGGCCTGCACCTCTCTGGGACTCGCTGTGCCCGGCTGGAGCCTAGGGAGGGACCTGGCTGGGGTTTGCAGTGGAGGTTTTGGGTCTCGCCTAGCGCCCACCACAGCCCCCAGGCGGAGGCAGCGCTGTCCCTTCTCATGGGTGGGAGGTGAAAGAGAGATGAGAGGCATGCCCCAGGGTCGCCCCAAGAGTGCTCTGGGGGGATTTCAACCTGGACACACACCTGCCACCTCGCCCCAAGGCCTCCGGTTGGGACACTTGCCAAATACAAAGAAGGACTTGAGCAACGCTGAGCTAAAGCCACGAGCTCCGCTGGCACCCCAGGAGGGTCCCCTCATTCCAGACCCTGTGTCCGGGGCTGGCCGATGCACCAATGTGGAGCCCGGGGGCCGAGGATACAAGCCACCCACCCCACACCAGCCTCATCCATCCTTGCCCCTCATGGCCTCACCCACCCTGTGCTCCACGCCGCCCTCCGCCTGTCCCTGCTCCAGCCTTTTGTTCATTGCTTTGGAATTAAAGTCATTCGGAGACACAGACCGTTAGCTCCCGGAGGACAGGGCCTGGGTGGTGGCTCTTTTGAGCCTCCACGGAAGGCTTAACAGTTGTTCATTTATTCCGCATTATTTGCTGAGGACCTACTATGTGCCAGGCCCTGGTGACACGATCGTGAAGAAGACACATCCCATTCCTTGTGGACATTACCTTCCAGTGGGAGAGACAGACAGGAATCACTGGAGGTGGCGCTAAGGGCTTGGGGAAAATGAGCCGGCTGCTCCAAACTCAGAGACCAACAGAATCTAACATGGCAGGGTGGCTGAGGGGACCAGGTGTCCCTCTGAGAAGGTGACATCTAAACCTGAGGCTAAAAGATAAGAAGGAGCCAGTCTGGCTCACTGTTCCCTGGGAAATGGGGATCATTTAGCCCAATTCCACCTACTAACAGATGGGGAAACTGAGGTGCAGTGAAGTCGCACAGCCAGTTAGAAGCAGAATTGGGACAAAGCTCCTGACCTCCTGACCCACCCCACCCCGGGGGCCCAGGAAGGGGCAGGGGAGGGTCGCCCAGCCTGGTGAGGGGACAGGGGAAGGCGACAGGACCTTAGGTAGGGGCTGGGGGAATGCACCGTCCACCTGCTAAGCACGGAGCCCCTCCCAGCCCAGCCCTGAGAGTCCCCAAGGCCTGCCTGCCCACCCCACTGACGGAGCTTCAGAAAATTGATTTTCTAGCAGCCATCCATCAACCTGGCACATCCAGCTGTTGGCGTGACACCCACGTCCCCAGAGCCTCGTCCACCCGAGGAAGCTGCTCCTGGGGCTCCCTCCCCTTCCCAAGATGACCTCCAGGGTTCCAGGAGCTGGAAACTGGACACTTAAGAGGCCACCACTCACTCCACCCACCCCCAGCTAATTTCCAGGACGTGGGCCTTTGGGGTCATCTAGCTCAACCCCCTCCACCGAGACCCTCTAGCCTAAAACCAAGGATCTACTGGAATCTACTCAGTGCTGGGGTGCCCAGCCCCACCCCTACCCCGGGGCAGCCCACCATGTCTGGAGAGCGCTGACAAACGACCATGCAGTGACGCAGCTTCCCTTCATTGAGAAAGGTTGTTATTTCATTTAAGCCTCAAGATAATTAGGCCAGTGGGTATTATTAGTCTCATTCGAGAGATGAGAAACTTAAGGCTCAGTGAGTGCGTCCTCCAGCTCACCGAAGCGAGTCCTCCTAAAGCTGCCCCAGCAAACCTCCTTCGTGGTCAATAAGTTCTTCCACCTCGTGGCTGCTCCCACAAGCCTTGCTGCTCCTTAGGGCCACGTGGCCTCTTCCCTAGGACACCCCTCAAAGGTTCAGAGCTGGGAACAGTACCTCCAGGACAGCCCTCCGCCCTCTTTTCTCTCGCTTCACAGCCCAAGCCCCTTCAAGCTTTGCTCACAGGTGAGGCTGGACCTCTCCCTGCTCACCTTAGCCCTGTCAACAACCTAGGGCCCTGGGATGGTCCAGATCTGTTTCCAATGAAAGGAGGGAGGAAAAGATAAAGGAGAGGAGTTCTAGCCTCGGGGTCAACAGCAGAAAATTGAGCCCCAGCCTGGTTGTACAGCAATATGCCCTGGGATCTTAAGTGTTGGAAACTCCTACTTGGGCGTCAGTTTCCTCATCTATAAAATGGCATCACCAATTCCTAAGAGAGGTATGGCCCTCTTCTTATGGATAAACTAAGGACCTTCCCCACTAGGAAGGACCCTGTTCCCAAGGTGGTGGGGCCAAGGGGCAAGGCTCTCGCCCATGTGGGGACTTATGAGGACAACCCACAGAGAGCAAGGCAGGGAGCTGTTGGGACTCCCAGATGGGAGGTGAGGCGCTGAGCCCAGAGATGGGCAGAAGCCACCTGCCTGAGGCCACATAGCCACCAGGGGGAGGCCTTAAGCCAGAGCCATCCTCTGCTCCCCTGGCTTTCTTGCAGATCCCTGTGAGCAGCCACGACCCCAGAGGACCTACACCCCCTCCCCATAAGTGCCTCCCCCATCCCTGAGGGCCTAGTCTGGCAGGGTTGGTGGGGGAGAGGAGCTGGACCCCCAGCTGGTGGGAACAGGATCACAAAGGGTTAAGGCTCTGCCTGGGTCTGCTTTGGTCTCCCTAAGCAGGCAGGACCCCAGGCAGCAAAGGGGCTTGGGTTTCATGCCACCCCCTACCGTGGCCCCGCTATAAAATACGATCGTGTTTTGCTGCTGATTGATGGTCTGGGGAGACCTTGGGGAGATGGGCTGGGGTGAGATCAGATTTTCAAGGGCTCAGCCACTGACATTCTACCCGGGGCCTCCTGGAGCCACCCCGGGCCCATCTCCACGGGCGCTGCAGGACAACGGGTGGTGAGAGGCCAGACAGATGGCCCTCCAAGACCACGTCACAAGGTAGAGGGCACCCGGTTCACCCCAGCGTTGAGAATGTCCTACAGAGTCCCCTACAATACCCTGAGGAGTCTTGGCCTGGGAAGCCATTCATTCATTCATTCACTCACTCACAGACTCATTCATTTCCCAAGCACCTACTATGTTCCAGGTGAAGGGACTCCAATGACAAGCAGAACCAGCCACAGTCTCTGGCCTCACAGAGCTTGCCATCTAGCAGACATGGCAAAAAACAATTCTGAGGTCTCATTACCCCCCTCTGTACCAGGCATTGAGGACAAGATCAAGGTAAAGTGCCTGGGGCTCAGGACCTGCCACCAGGCTGTTCTGCCACTTGGGAACTGAGTGACTCTGGGCACATTGTTTGACCTTTCCGGGGCTCCTCTGTAAATGGGCAGGGTAATAGCACCTCCCCTGTGGGAGCTCTGGGGCAGGGAAAATGAGGCGATGCATACAGAGCTCCTCACGTTGGGCCTGGCGTTGAGAAATTAATTAGTGTTGCCTGGCACTCTGCATGAACAAATGAGAGAATGGAATACGCCACTATGTCAGGGCTGTGTTGGATGTTTTCTACCTAAAATCTCATCTAACCAAGATGCTGCGACCTGGGGAAACTGAGTCTTGGGAAGCAACATACCCGAGGCTGTGCACCAGTATCCCCTTCCTCCTCCAGCTCTCAAGGCACTTGGTTTTGACCTAGTCTGGAGACCTCCCACCCGTGGGGTCACAATGGAAGCACCCTCCTTTCCCGTTCCAATCACAGGTTTCTCAGGGACAGAGACGGCACCTGTTGGTCTCTGAGGCCCCTGCCGCTCATTTAGCGCCAAGCTCAGGGCCTGACTCAGAGGATGCATGAAGAAAAAGAAAGGAAGGAGGATGGGACACAAAATAAGAGTGGGGGGTGAGGGCTCCCTTGCTCCCAGATCAGCTCTGAGAGAAGCACGACTGCAGGGACTATTTCAGGCCCCTACTCCCCAGTGTCCTCGGTCCCCAGCTGGCCACGGATGCCCAGGCCCCAGCACAGGGACTCTGGGACCAGGCCAGTTAAGGCAAGATGCAGCCTTTGGAACTTGCCCAGAGTATCAGAAAGCTTCATCCAGAAAGCCTGCCTCAGAGCATCCAAGCCGGGAGAGAGTACTTTAAAACACAAATTGGAACTCCCCCTTACCACCCCTCTGTGCCCCCCACTTCTCACTGCTGCTCACCAGGACTCCAACTCCCAACTTTCTCGGGGAGGCTCTCCCAGACCACCCTGACCACCCCCTGGTGACATGCCCCCTGGGGTGGCCTTCATTCTTGCATGCTACCCGCCATGTTGTCCACACAACAGCACGCGAGCTAAATGCATAGGCTTGAGAACCTGATTGCCCAGGCTCAAATCTCACCATCATCTAACAACCACATGACCTGGGAAGCCATCTCCTTCGCTGAGCCTCACTTTCCTCCTCTGCTAAATGAGGATAATAATGATGAGATGGTGTAGACAGTCTCTGTCCTATTTGGCCCTGGCAGGTAGTAGGTGCTCAGTTAGCATCTGTGGACTGGATAAATGATCCTAGTTTCTAAGGCCCAGGATCATGCCACCATCAGGTTGTCTGAGCACGTTCCCCCCAAATAGGCTTTGAGGAAAGAAGAGTCCCCATCTAGCAGCTGACATCTCCCCTCTTCTGAGCAGCCCCAATCCCTGGCCCCACGGTCCCTAATCCCCCCCAGAGTGACACGGAGCAAGTGCTCTTTCCTAGTGCCTGCCCACTGCAAAGGGCCAGAGGATTACACAGGCTGCGAAACCCAAGCCCTGCGCATGGCCTCAGGTCCCAGCGGAACATCAACAGCAGATTAGGCTGCATACTGTTCCCAGGATCTGAGAAGGGGCTCTGTCCCTCCCCACCGAGTCCACAGCCCCTTCTACTTGTGAGGAGAGACAGCCTCCCCCCTCTCCCCTGGAGCACAGAAAGCCAGGACTGTTGAGAGAGCCCATTGGCCTCATTTCACAGGGGCTCAGAGAGGTCAAGGGGCTTGTCCAAGGTCACACAGTGGTCTAACCCAGAGCCAAGGCCAGCTCTCCAGTTTCCTGGTCCCTAAGCCTTGCTCCTTCCTTTACTTTCCCCTTGTCTTTCCATCCCAGTCTCATTCCAGTTACTTGCTCTGCTGTAACCTTGACTAGGACAGCAGAGCTTTGCTCCCTCACTAACTTGTCGGCTGATAATCCACACTGCCTGACCTACTCTAGACTGACCCCTTCCCTATTCCCTCCCCATCCCCCCCTTAGAAAGTCTTCCCAAATCTCTTCAGCTGGGTGTTCTATAGAAGAGTTTGCAAACTGACCACCTCTGGACACAGCACTTTATTTGCAGAGGGAGTGGTTCTTGCTCAGAGCTGAGGGAGATTTCATATTAAAATCCATATTTCTAGCCTTTCTTGAAAAAAAAAGTTCAGGCTGCACAGTTGCCCTTAGTCCCCACCAGACAGCTTTGCCCCTTTCTGATCTGCCTCTGCAGACATGTCAGTTTGTGACTCCGCGCAGCTGGGGTTTCCTCTGGGGCTGGGGAAGGTGGGGATGGGGAGGGAGAGCTTACAGAAATGATATTTATTGGGCACTGTCCCAGCCACATCACATGCCTTATGACATTGAGCTCTCATGATAATGGCAGAATCTGTCTGTCAATGGGGAAACGGAGACCCAGAGAGCAACAGCTCTCAAAGGTCACAACAGGAAATGGCAGAATTGGAACTCAAAGCATGATCTGCATTTCCAAAGCCCAGAGCTGCTAGACCTTTCTGTTCAAAGCAAATTTGCTTCACAGCCTGGCACATTTTGGTCTTAAATTCTCTCCAGCTCACATGAATTTCTTTTTCTGTCCTCTCCTTTCCTCCTACTTTCCAGAAACCTGGGCCATGGCTGAGTTCAAGGAGCTGCCCTCCCCCAGCATCTACCCCTCTGGATCTGCCTGAGAATTTTCCTGGGGCTCAACTTCAACCCCAGATGTTCCCCATATCTGTCTACACTGCCCACTGTGAGGCTGAACAAGCTGCTGTGTCTGGCTTTCTGAGTCTACCACGGTCCAGCCCAGCCCACCTTCCACCCTCACCTCCCTCCCTCCCTCCACCTGTCACCCTTTGCTCCAGGAAAATGCAGCCATTCCCCAGCCCCCTAAACTGCAAGCTCTTTCCCACCTCCCTGCTCTAGCTCTCACGGTCCCCCTTCCCGAAAACCACCCCTTCCTTTTCCACTGGTCCAGGCCCTCCCCTCATTCTAGGCTCAGCTCCTTTGTGTCCTCCCTTTTCCCGTCTGACATGCCCCACTCCTCTGCCCCTGTGCTCCCTTAGGCATAGATTTTGGATTCAAATAGATCTGTATTTGAATCCAGCTCTGCCACTTTTCAGCTTTGTGTGCCCGGGCAAGTCACTCTTCTCTGCAGACTCAACTTTCCCATCTGTAAAATGGAACTGAAGATCCTCACCAGGTAAGGGTTTAGTGATGATTTATCGATTCAGCAAGGATTCAGTGTAATCATTTTGCAAAGGTTCTAGCATAGTAGGTGCTCAGTAAATACTGCTGGCTTTGCATTAGAGTCCTTTGTCTACCTGCCTTATCTTCAGCACCCAGAAGTCAGGATCTGGTTTTTGTTTGCCTCTTTTGGCCGTGGGCCTAGCAGGCTGCCTGGCACACAGCGAGGGTGGTCACAGTCTGGGAGTCAGCGCCGAGACAGCCAGGTGGGCAAGGAGAGAGGAAATGTGTTCCACGGGGTATGCACAACAACCTTGTCTGCGTAGCTGTCAGTTTGTCACTAATTTATTGAGCAACTACCACGTGCTGGCAATATTCTGGGAATTGAAGTTCCAGCAGTGACCAGAATAGATGAAGTCCCTGCTCTTGGGAATTTTACATTTAGGTGAGGTGGATAGATCCTTAACTCAAAATCAAGCAAGATGATTTCAGGATGCTGCTACATGCTGTGAAGAAAATCAAGCAACTGGAGATCAGCATGGGTCAGGGTGGCCAGCAAAAGCCTGGCTGAACCAAGAAGGAGACAGCTATGCTTGGATGTGGAGCAGGCACCCCAGCAGAAGTTGGAAGGGTACATGCAAAGGCCCTGCGGTGGGAATAAGCCAATAGGGCTCAAGGGCAAAGAAATGACGAGTGATAAGATTGAGGGGGAGCCATGAGAGATGAGGTCTGAGTGTGTCAGGGGCCTTATGGACTGGCAGAGAGTTGAGAATTGGGGAGACACTTAGAGCAGTAAGGAGGGGAAGGACATAATCTGATGGCCCCTTTGGGAACTTGCCCCTGACTGCTGCATGAAGAATGGGCCAGTAAAAAGGCCATGGCCATCGTCCAGGCAAGAGACAATGGTAGCAATTCCAGTGTGGTGGTAGTGGAGATGGAAATGAAGGGGGAATGTGTGTGAGACATCATCAACTTGCTCCCGGATGGGAGGTGGGGGTACAGGAAAGGGGGGAATTAGGGGCAGCTGCCGCCAGCTCCGTGGGAGTGTTCACAGTTTGGATCCCGAGCCTGCATTTGATAAGTGTTAATAAAGATTTGCCACTATTATTGTGACTAAGTAGTTTGTGCAACTAAATAAATCAACTCTCCAAGTCTCAGTGTCTACACCTGTAAAGTGCGAGTAAGAGTATGAGATAATGGATGTGAAGGGTTTGATAAACTACAAAATATAAACTATAACAGCTATAGACTATAAAATACTTACAAGATCAAAAAGCTACAGTATATCATTGGTATCATCATGATCGCTAGCACATGACACTGCGTAGTGATGCAGCTAAGATGAACCAATGAATGTTTCGTCCACTGTCCAGAAAAATTCCTTCCCTGAGATGGGATGGGAAGATGAGGTACACCTTGCATGGTAAAGAAGGTTCTGGCATTGGAACCAGGAGCCCTTGGAGTCTATTGCCAACTCAGTCACTGACTGCTGTGTGACCCTGAACAGGTTATTGCCCTCTCTGGCCTCAGTTTTCCATTCTGTAAACCACGGGATGGGGCGAGATGACCACCAACAGCCCCTCCAGCTGTGACGCCAATAAAGGCCAATCCCCTCCTCCTCTGTCATGCTCAGAAGTGCTTCCCTGGGAGGGCCAGCTGGCCACATCTGGGGACAGGCCACTGTGGGTACGCTCACCCACAGGACCATTTCAGGCCTTGCCAATTCCCCCACTACCCTGAGCCGCCCCTACTCACCTGCTTCTCCCCCACCTCCCACCCCAGGCCCAGCCCTGCCAGGGTTAATTGGTCTGTAGCCCCCAACCCCTGCAGGGAAAGCAGAGAAGGGAAGCCCCAGTTCCCGGGGTCCTCCCCCCTTCCCCAGTACCCAGCACAGCTGTCTCACCACATCCCAGCCGCCCCAGGATTACCAGGCTCCCAGGGGCCCAGGAGGAAGCGGAGCACATTCTTGAGGGCCTTATGTCAGGCTGGCTGCTGCCCGCCCCCTCCCCTGGCTCTCCCGCCACCACCCCCCCCAAGCCCCCGGCTCCCCTTCCCACTTCTCCTCACTTCCCCTGCCCAAAGCAGTTTGGTGGGGATGGACCAGACCTGAAGGAAGGAATTAAATGAGGCGAGTCTGGGATACCAAGTGCAAGGCATGTAATACTAGGGGCAGCCCCGTCCTGGGGGCTAGGTATAAATGTTTAATCCTCACGAAGAATCCTCTGACATTGGCAGGTTCTGTTATTATCAGCTCTATCTTACAGATGGGGAAACTGAGGCACAGAGAAGGCCGAGTGACTTGCATAAGGTCACACAGCTACTATGTGGCTGAGCCGGGATTCAAACCCAGGCCATCTGTCTCCAAAGTCCACAGGCTTAATTACACTGAAGTGTTCACTCAATAAGGGTTAGGTCCCTTCATCCCTATTTCCCCTGCCCCCTCCTGCTCCCCACTCTTTTGGTCAACCCAGCATGGGGAAAGCCCAGGGCAAGGTGGGTAGTTTGCTTTCTGGCTTTCATCTTTGTGCCTTGAGCTGCTCTTCCACTTCCCCTGGCTGTGTGGCGTTGGGCAAGGTGCCGATGTCTCTGGTGGTGACTTGCATCTTTGATGTCAGTATTAGAATGGGATGTGCAAATGTGGAAGGGCTGTGATGAATGAGCTTTTCTGGGGTTTTGTGCTTCAAGACATGAGGGCAGGGGAGGGAGGGAAGGAGGGAGGCTGGCAGCCTGAGATACGTCTGTAGCCACATTTTAAATGCACTGATCGGGAAAAGGGAAGAATGCTCAGACATCCAGTACATTTTCTCCGAAATGGAACTCAATGCTGCCTCAACACCTGCCAGCCAGATACCTTATACGGTGTCTCCTGAAGGTGATTACCCACTTTCTAAAGCGAGAGTCCAAATGGACTCAGGGTGTCCATCTGCAAAAGGGGGGCTAAATCAAGAACCTTAGAGCCATGGGAAGCAGGGCTATTTCCAAGGAAGGAGCCGACCCAAGGTCAGGCAGACGGTTGGGGCAGGGCTGGGGCTGGAACCAGGGCTCCAGACCCAGCAAGCTTCATCACGTGGCTCCAGGTACCTCATGGTGGCACCAGGCATCGTCCCCCTCCATGCTTTGGCCACAGCTCCTGTCTCTCTCTTTCTTCCTTTCCAGTCCCCTGCCGCCATCTCTCCCTCTCGTCTGAACTGCTGACCGTCACACCTGTGCTCACACCTGTGCTCACACCTGTCCTGCCTCCTGGAACACCACCGCTTAAGTCCCAGCCCTGGAACATCTGCCCTTTGGCGCCTTCCCTCATCATCCAACAGGGATGGGTCTCATTTGATGCAAAACATCCATTTGACACCCCGTTCTATGGCTCTATGGCTCTGTGTGTGTGTGTGTGTGTGTGTGCACATGCATGAATGTGCAAATTTGCTATTGGATTGATGATTCCTAAAAATCGAGGGTTGTATTTTCTATCTTCCCAGAAAGGAGTTGGCACAAAATAAAGACTGGTTGTTAACAGACGGTTTGAATTAATAAATCCTAACCCCATCTGTTTTCCATCAGCATCGTCATCACCGCTGTCCCGTTCGCCACCACCAACTACAACTTCAGTGGAAAAGGCACCAGCTTAGCCTTCTTCATCACAGATGCTACCACCATGGTCCTCGGCGGTGGCACAGTCCTAAGGACATTATCTGAGAGCTGTTGTCATCATGATGCCACTCCACAAATGTTTTTCAGAACCTCCCATGGGCCAGGCACCGTGCTGGGTGTGTCCCATGCATCCTTTCATTTAATTCCCATGACCAGCCCCCATCCAGCACAGCCCCGATGGCAAGGGTCCTCTTGCTGTACCCACTTTACAGATGAGGAAACTGAGACACTGAAGGGTTTCTTGGATCCCTAAAGGGACAGAGCCAGGAGAGGAAGCCAGATTTGTCTGACCCCAAAGTCCATCTTCTTAATCACATTTTAGCCCCCTCGTCCCCAAACCACAGCAAAATTGCCCTTGTTGTCACTTCCAACTAAATAGCCGAGATCAGCACCCCCACTGGCTGCTCCACTGCAGAGACGCATCACCACCGACCTCACCATCGTCTCCACCAGCCTCACCAGCCTCGTCGTCGTTCTTGAGGATCAACTTAGCTGACGTTAGTTTAGCACCACTGCACACCGGAGAGAAAAGAAAGACGTACAAGCCAGCCTGGTCCCTGCCTCTGGGAGCCCGATCCACCCCCATCATAGGACCATTCTGTCCCCCTCGGCCTTGCCACCAGACAAAGAATGACCAATCCCGTTCCTCACAGTTGCGGAGGGAGATATTTCCATGGCCAAAAGATCAAGCCTTTGCTGGAATGGCTGAATCCAGCAAGCATACATTTGATAATTCATTCAATTCAATGAACATTTATTGAGTACCACGTGTGGGCCACTGGGATACAGAAGAAAGCAAAACAGAGGTAGACCTTACCCTAATGGAATGGAGAAGACAGAGGTTAAATTCTCATGGGAGGAACAGAGTATCAAAGATAGCTGGTCATACAAAGGAGAGAAATGCAACAACCTAGGCTGGGAAATCCAGGGGGCTTCCTGGAAGAAGTAACAGTTAAACTGAGACCAGAATGCCAAGTGATAGTGAGCTAGACAAAAAGGACAATGTGTTGATGCTACCAGGAAGGAGTTATGATGGAGAACATGGTGCATGCAAAGGTCCTGAGATGGGAAAGGGCAAGCAAGGGCTCTTGGAGGAGCTGAGGGAACGTAATGTGGCTAGTACGAGATGGTACAGGGGAGATGGGAATGATCAGGAAACAGAGGCAGCCTCACCAGCCTCCTGGGAAGTGGATGGGGGACGGTGGGAGGGAGACAGCTCTTTATGGGATTTGGAAAGAGCTCCCAGTCCCAGAAGACAGGGCACAGGCAACCCAGCATGGGGCCCTGAGGAAGCAGCCGGAAGGGCGGATGGGGGCTGATGAAATGTTATGGACGGTGCTTAGCGATTATGCAGGGAGAATCGATTGCTCTGGCTGGTGCCTGCCTGGCACAGAGATACAAACACCGAAATGTCAGGCCTGTGATCTGAAAGCATCACCCAGCAGCCACCGAGTGAGCACAGCCACACAGGAGCAGGCAAAGACCAGGGGAAGTGAAAAGAAACTCCCAAGTCTCAAACAGAACTGCTGGCCCAGCAGGGCTGAGGCCTTGTGGGTATGAAGAGGGCATTTCCAGAAGGCACTGACATGGCGGGGCCATGGCAGATGCACTTTCCTGGGCCCTTGTGTCCACAGCAGCTCTGCTCAGAGAAGCAGGCTTGGGAGGGAAAGAGGCTGGGCCTAAGATACATTTTAAACATGCACATTCGGAGAAGGGAAGGGACACTAGACTGCCAAAGGCCCACTCCCTGGGGCACAGTGGAGGGGAAGGAGTGAGGTGGAGGGAGGGCTGATGGAGGGAGAGCCCAAGGGAGGCAGGGGAGTGTGTGTGAGGCCAGGTGCTAACCCCAGGCCCTCTAGGCCGGATTCGGTCCCCAGAAATCCTCTCTATAGAACAGGCACCGAGCCTGCTTTTCAAGAAGGCTGGACCAGCTGGGGTTACATCCCAACACCTCATTTCCTGAGCACCTACTACGTGCCACAGGCTTTCCCACACATCTCATTTGGATTTCCTCAATACCTTCCAACTATGTTTGATTTCTAGAGGAGAAAACAACATTCAGAGAGTCAAATGACCCCTGTTGAACTATGGTAGGAACTAAGTAATTGGCATGATAGTGACAACGGGTCTTTATGGAGTTCTGACTGGGTGCCAGGCCCTGTACTGAGCCCTTTGCATGGCCCGCCACCCCCGCCTGATGCTCTATGAAGCATCATTATCCCCATTTTACAGATTGGGAGACTGAGCTCTCTGAGAAGCAACTTGAGCAATGTCCTGCCAGTAGGAGACGGAGCAGGGATTTGAGTCCTGTGCCAGGACAGGAGTCAACCTGGTGTGGTTTTTAGGTTCAGGTGTCAGCTTGGCCAGATGAAGGTGCCTAGTTCTATTGCTGTGGACATGAGCCAATGGTATGTGACCCTCATCTGTTGCTGATTTACATCTGCAGTCGGCTAGGAGGCGTGCCTGCTGCAGTGAATGACGTTTGACTTAATTAGCTGGTGCTTAAATGAGAGAGCTCAATGCAGCACAGCCCAAGCAGCTCAGCATTCCTCATCTCAGCACTGGCAGCTCAGCCCAGGCGTTTGGAGATGCAGAAAGAAATCACCCCAGGGAAAGTTGTTGGAACCCAGAGGCCTGGAGAGAAGGCCAGCAGAGATCACCCTGTGCCTTCCCATGTAAGAAAGAACCTCAGTGGAAAGTTAGCTGCCTTTCCTCTGAAGAACTAACGAAATAAATCCCCTTTTATTAAAAGCCAATCTGTCTCTGGTGTGTTGCATTCCGGCAGCTAGCAAACTAGAACACCTG
>PVIY010043482.1:0-20307 GCA_004026745.1 Myrmecophaga tridactyla
AGTAAAACATATGGATTAAAAATAAATAATAGGGGGAACAAATGTTAAAATAAATTTAGTAGATTGAAATGATGGTGATCGGTGAAGGGGAGGGGTAAGGGGTACGGTATGTATGAACTTTTTCTGTTTTCTTTTTATTGCTTTTTCTGAATTGATACAGATGTCCTAAGAAATGATCATGGTGTTGAATATATAACTATGTGATGATAGTGTAAGTTATTGATTATATAACAAGAACAGAATGATCATATAAGAATGTGTGTGTTTGTATGTGGTTATGTATCATAAATTAAAAAAAAGAAAACTGGGGCCTAGTCTGTATGCTCTTATTGCAGTTACATTTAGTCTGGAGTGGTAATTGTTATTTATGGATTTTGAAGGGCTGTTTTATATATGTATTACCTGATATTTAGAGATAAAAATGAAGTTGATCGGGTTGGGAGTAAGGTAATTCAGAATACAGGGGTAAGGAAAACATTGCCTATATTTTAGAACTTCACCTACTCTTTGAGACCAAAGGAAGAAAGTTATTATGTCCAGAACCTAAATTTTCCATAGCACATTATCTAACAACCTGTCAGGATCGATCATTTAAACACTCCAAACACAGGGAGGCCAGAAAAATAATGGGAGTCTTTAATCCTGTATAGTAATGCCTGGACACATCCCAGAGTATATTTAGCAGATAATCAAAAAGTATTGGCAAAAATCTCTTGAAGGGTGGGAGAAAAATTATGAAACTAGTAAACGTTGCCACCGGAGAAACTCCAGATACTGTGCCAAACGTTAGGGACATCCGAATCAATAGGCCAAGCCCTTGATCTTGAGGCTTGCACTTGTGAAGCTTATGTATATAGCCGAGAAATTTAACATACCTGTAGATATGCCTAAGAGTCACTTCAGAGGACCTCTTCTGTTGCTTAAAGGTGGCCTATCTCTCTCTAAGCCCCAACTCTGAAATCCCTACGTGGGACATGACACCCAAGGATGAAAGTCTCCCTGGCAGTATGGGAGATGACCCCCAAGGCTGAGCCTGGTCCTGGCACCACGGGATTAACAATTCCATCCTAACCAAAAGGGGTAAAAGAAGTCTAACACATAAGGTATCAGTGGCTGAGAGAGTTCAAATAGTCAAGAGGCTATACTGGAGGTCACTCTTACGCATGCTTCAGTTAGATATTCCTACCAATCATAACTTGCCAAACCCTAACCAAAACCATTCCTGTCAATCCTAAAGAATACCTGGGGAGTTATATAAGATACTGCAAAGGCTCCATGCATTAGGGTAACTTTCCAGAAACCTACAATCTCCAGATCAATCCCCAGACCAAGTAAGTCTTGAAATGCAGAAGGGCCAGCTTCTCCAGAACATCAAGTAATTCCTTTGAACATGAAAAAGTTAGAATGGGTATAGTCCAAATACACCTAAAGAGTGGGAGAAAGGTCAAAGGTGAGGGTGGAGTTATACAGAGAAGGTAGGGTTTAACAAATGAGTATGAGTGCTGAGTTATTATATGGGTATTTCTTTTACTTTCCAGTATCTTAGAGAGCCAAAAATAAAAGCTTAAAATTGTGGAATTATAACCAATACCTAACTCTGAAATCTGTTCTACAACTATAAAAAAAGAAAAAGAAAAAGAACAAAAGAAAGTGCTAAAACAGTTTAACATATTACATAAAACATGTTTAAAAATATCACAATAATTAAAAGAAATTTTCTATCCTTCTGTTATGCTACAATCTCTCATATATTTATAAATTGTATAAAATTCCTAAAAACTTGACAATGTTCTCACTGTCCATATTATACCCAAATACTAATCTGAATAACCAAATTTACTTGTCAGTTACACTGCTGACATGTGGTCTAAAAGTACATGTGGTCAGCTATAAATCAAAATTTCATCTTCAGCTGGGGCCACATCAGTGACCAGACACACAGCATACCCCAGTCTGGACCTGCTGGACCGGCTGCGAGTCCTCCCCAGAACCATGAGTGCCCCAAGCCGTGGTGGCTGGTGCCCCTCCCCCATGGCTGCTTCCCAGAGGGGAAAGGAAAGGGACTTTACCAGCAGCAGGGGCAGAACGCAACTAAGATTCAAGTGTGGAATTAATTCACAAATTCTTACTACTAAAAATAGGCCCCCAACTCAGGTGAACCTGGTCAAAGCAGAAGTTACTGATTTTTGCCTGGCTCCTACAGGGCAGGGCTGACGGAAAAAGAAAAAAAAAAGAAACAGAGGTTTTTTTGGATCGGATAACACATAATACTTGAAAGGGTCTGGGCCCTGAAGGAAAGGAGGGGGCACATAGGATCTGAAGTTACACAAAGCAACACACCAAATTATGCTCTTGATTGGCAAACCTGAGGAATGGGGGTCCTGCTCTGAGAAGGATTTTTCTCTTTCTTTTTTTTGTGGCTGTGTTTCTACATAGGCTTGACTGCCTTTGAATACAGTGGCAGGGCTTCTCAGGATGCAACTGCCCCAGGCTTAGGCAGAAACAAGCTTGTTTCAGAGCCTGTCTGGAGCCTGTGCCTCCCCCAGAGAAGGGCTCAGGTGGATTCCCTCTCTCAAGGAATTCAGACCCCAGGGCTTGGAAATTTGAAGCCTTTAAAGCCAGCCTACAACCTCTCCTCTGTCTCCACCACGCCCCCAGCAGGGAGAGTCTGCCAAAGTTAAAGGTACTGCATCATCTTACGCTGGTGAGACCCACAGGCAGACAAGCACCACATACTGGCCAGGATAGGAAAATCACAGAGTCCAGAGACTTCATAGGAAAGTCTTTCAACCTGCTGGGTCTCACCCTCAGGGAAAACTGATGCAGGTGACTCTTTCCTCCTGACAGGAGGCCAGTTTGGTCTGGGAAAATGTGGCTGGGGTCTATAATACCTAGGCAGACCCTCCTAAGGATGGGGGCGGAAAGGCACCTAACAGGCAGGGCAAGAAACAAGAAAACAAGACTGAAGAACTCTCCTCTGTTAAACAAAACCTAAGCTAGTGATCCAGAATAAGTTGCACTGAATGTCAAAGAACAGATAGACAACAAATTCATTCAGCAAGAAAATCCTAGGTAAAAGAAGTGAAAACAATCTCCAGACTAAACTAATTAAGGTAATTAGATGCCTAGATGCCAGCAAAAAGTAATGAATCACACTAGGAAAATTGAAGATATGGCCCAGTCAAAGAAACAAACCAACAATTCAAATGAGATACAGGAGTTGAAACAATTAATTCAGAATGTTCAAACAGACGTGGAAAAGTTCATCAAAAATCAAATCAATGAAATGAGGGAGGATATTAAGAAGGCAAGGAATGAACAAAAAGAAGAAATCTAAAGTCTGAAAAAACAAATCACAGAACTTATAGGAATGAAAGGCACAGAAGAGATGAAAAAAACAATGGAAATCCACAATGTTAGATTTCAAGAGGTAGAAGATAGGATTAGTGAACTGGAGGATGGAACATCTGAAATCTGACAAGCAAAAGAAAATATAGGGAAAAGAATGGAAAATTATGAGCAGGGACTCAGGGAACTGAATGACAACATGAAGTGCACAAATGTATGTGTTGTGGGTGTCCCAAAAGGAGAAGAGAAGGGAAAAGGAGGAGAAAAACTAATGGAGGAAATTATCACTGAAAATTTCCCAACTCTTATGAAAGCCTTAAAATTACAGATCCAAGAAGTGCAGCGAACCCCAAACAGAATAGATCCAAATAGATGTACTCTAAGACACTTACTAAACAGAATGTCAGAGGTCAAAGAGAAAGAGAGAATCTTGAAAGCAACGAGAGAAAAGTAATCCATCATATACAAGGGAAGCCCAATAAGACAATGCATAAATTTCTCAGCAGAAACCCTGGAGGCGAAAAGACAATGGGATGATATATTTAAATTACTAAAAGAGAAAAACTGCCAACCAAGAATTCTATACCCAGCAAAACTGTCCTTCAAAAATGAGGGAGAAATTAAAACATTTTCAGACAAAAAGAATCACTGACAGAATTTGTGACCAAGAGACTGGCTCTGTAAGAAATACTAAAGGGTGTACTAGAGGCAGATATGAAAAGACAGAAGAGCGTGGTGTGGAGAAGAGTGTAGAAATGAAGACTATCAGTAAAGGTAAAAAATAAAAGAAAGAAAGAAAAAGAAAATCCAAAAGGCAAAATGGTAGAAGAAAGTACTATCCATACAGTAATAACACTAAATGTTAATGGATTAAACTCCCCAGTCAAAAGACATAGACTGGCAGAATGGATTAAATAACAGGACCCATCTATATACTGTCTACAGGAACACATCTTAGACCCAAGGATAAACAAAGATTGAAAGTGAAAGGTTTGGAAAGGATATTTCATGCAAATGACAATCAGAAAAGAGCAGGAGTAGCTATACTAATATCTAACAAATTACACTTCAAATGTAAAACAGTTAAAAGAGACAAAGAAGGACACCATTTATTAATAAAAGGAACAATTCAACAAGAAGACATAACAATCATAACTATTTATGCACCGAGCCAGAATGCTCCAAAATATATGAGGCAAACACTGAAAACACTGAAAAGAGAAACAGACACATCTACCATAATAGTTGGAGACTTCAATTCACCACTCTCATCAATGGACAGAACATCTGGACAGAGGATCAATAAAGAAAGAGAGAATTTGAATAATATGATAAATGAGCTAGACTTAACAGACATTTATAGAACATTACACCCCACCACAGTAGGATACACCTTTTTCTCAAGTGCTCATGGCTCATTCTCAAGGATAGACCATATGCTGCGTCACAAAGCAAGTCTCAATAAATTTAAAAAGATTGAAATCATACAAAACATTTTCTCAGATCATATAGGAATGAAGTTCTCATGGCTCATTCTCAAGGATAGACCATATGCTGGGTCACAAAGAAAGTCTCAATAAATTTAAAAAGGCTGAAATCATACAAAAGACTTTCTCAGATCATAAAGGAAAGAAGATGGAAATCAATAATAGGCAGACTGCCAGAAAATTCAAAGATATGTGGAGGCTCAACAACACACTCTTAAACAACCAGTAGGTCAAGGAAGAGATTACAAGAGAAATCAGTAAACATCTCGAGGCAAATGAAAATGAAAACACAACATATCAAAATTTATGGGATGCAGCAAAGGCAGTGCTAAGAGGAAATTTACTGCCCTAAATGCCTACATGAAAAAAACAAGAAAGAGCAAAAATCGAGGAATTAACTGTCTACCTGGAAGAAATAGAGAAAGAAAAGCAAACTAACCCCAAAGCAAGCAAAAGGAAAGAAATAATGAAGATTAGAGCAGAAATAAATGAAATTGAGAACATGTAAACAATTGAGAAAATCAACAAAACCAGAAGTTGGTTCTATGAGAAAATCAATAAGATTGATAGACCCTTAGCAAGGTTGACAAAAAGAAGGAGAGGATGCAAATAAATAAAATCAGAAATGGAAGAGGAGACATAACCACTGATTCCACAGAAATAAAGGAAGTAATGAGAGGATACTATGAACTATATGCTAATAAACTAGACAATGTAGATGAAATGGACAACTTCCTAGAAAGGCATGAACAACCAACATTGACTCAAAAAGAAATAGATGATCTCAACAAACCAATCACAAGTAAAGAAATTGAATCAGTCATGAAGAAGCTCCCCAAAAAGAAAAATCCAGGACCAGATGGCTTCACATGTGAATTCTACCAAACATTCCAGAAAGAATTAGCACCAATCCTGCTCAAACTCTTCAAAAAAAATTGAAGAGGGTGGAAAACTACCTAATTCATTCTACAAAGTCAACATCACCCTCATACCAAAGCCAGACAAAGATATTACAAAAAAAGAAAACTACAGACCAATCTCTCTAATGAATATAGATGCAAAAATCCTCAGCAAAATTCTAGCAAATCGAACCCAGCAGCACATTGAAAGAATTATACACCATGACCAAGTAGAATTCATCCCAGTTTGCAAGGATGGTTCAACATAAGAAAATCAATTAATGTAATACTCCATATAAACAAATCAAAGCAGAAAAACCACATGATTATCTTGATTGATGCAGAAAAGGCATTTGACAAAATTCAACATCCTTTCCTGTTGAAAACACTTCAAAGGATAGGAATACAAGGGAACTTCCTCAAAATGATAAAGGGAATAGATGAAAAGCCCACAGCTAACATCATCCTCAATGGGGAAAAACTGAGAACTTTCCCCCTAAGATCAGGAACAAGACAAGGATGTCCACTATCACCACTGTTATTCAACATTGTGTTCGAAGTTCTAGCCAGAGCAAATAGAGAAGAAAAAGAAACACAAGGCATCAAAATTGGAAAGGAAGAAGTATAACTTTCACTGTTTGCTGATGATATGATACTATATGTCGAAAACCCTGAAAAATCCACAGCAAAACTACTAGAGCTAATAAATGAGTACAGCAAAGTGGCAGGTTACAAGATCAACACTCAAAAATCTGTAGTGTTCCTATACACTAGTAATGAACAATCTGAGGGGGAAATCAAGAAAAAAATTCCATTTACAATTGCAACCAAAAGAATAAAATATTTAGGAATAAACTTCACTAAAGAGACAAAAGACCTATACAAAGAAAACTACAAGAAATTGTTAAAAGAAATCACAGAAGACCTAAATAGATGGAAGGGCATACCGTGTTCATGGATTGGAAGATTAAATATAGTTAAGATGTCAATTCTACCTAAATTGATTTACAGATTCAATGCAATACCAATTAAAATCCCAACTTACTTTCAGAAAAAGAAAAACCAATAACCAAATTTATCTGGAGGGGCAGTGTGCCCCGAATAGCTAAAAATATCCTGAGGAAAAAAAAAATGAAGTCGGAGGTCTCACACTACCTGACTTTAAGGCGTATTAGGAAGCTACAGCGGTCAAAACAGCATGGTACTGGCATAAAGATATACTGCCCAACGGAATCGAATAGAGTTTTCAGGTATAGACCCTCTCATCTATGGACACTTGATCTTTGATAAGGCAGTCAAGCCAACTCATTTGGGACACAACAGTCTCTTTAATAAATGGTGCCTAGAGAACTGAATATCCATATGCAAAAGAATGAAAGAGGATCCATATCTCACACCCTATACAAAAATTAACTCAAAATGGATCAAAGACCTAAACATTAGATGTAAGACCATAAAACTGTTAGGAGAAAATGTAGGGAAATATCTTATAAATCTTATACTAGGAGGCAGTTTCCTAGACCTTACACCCAAAGCATGAACACCGAAGAAAGAAAGAAAGAAATGGGAACTCCTCAAAATTAAACACTTTTGCGCATCAAAGAACTTCGTCAAAAAAGTAAAAAGACAGCCTACACAATGGGACACAATATTTGGAAACAATATATCAGATAAAGGTCTAGTTCCAGAATATATAAAGAGATTATTCAACTCAACACCAAAATGACAGACAACCCAATTACAAAATGGGATAGAAACTTGAACAGACACTTCTCAGAAGAGGAAATATAAATGGCCAAAAAGCACATGAAAAGATGCTCAACTTCCCTGACTATTAGAGAAATGCAAATCAAAACCACAATGAGATTATTATCTCACACCCACCAGAATGGCCATTATCAATAAAACAGAAAATGACAAGTGCTGGAGAGGATGTGGAGAAAGAGGCATACTTATCCACTGTTGGTGGGAATGTCAAATGGTACTACCGCTGCGGAAGGCAATTTGGCAGTTCCTCAGGAAGCTAAATATAGAATTGCCATGTGACCCAGCAATACCATTGTTAGGTATCTACTCAGAGGACATGAGGGCAAAGACACAAACGGACATTTGCACACCAATGTTTATAACAGCATTATTTACAATTGTGAAGAGATGGAAACAGTCAAAATGTCCATCAACAGATGAGTGGCTAAACAAACTGTGGTATATACATACAATGGAATATTATGCAGCTTTAAGACAGAATAAACTTATGAAGTATGTAACAACATGGATGGACCTTAAGGACATTATGCTGAGTGAGATTAGCCAGAAACAAAAGGACAGATACGTATGGTCTCACTGATATGAACTGACATTAGTGAATAAACTTGGAGAATTTCATTGGGAACAGATACCATCAGGAGATAGAAACAGGGTAAGATATTGGGTAATTGGAGCTGAAGGGATACAGATTGTGCAACAGGACTGAATATAAAAACTCAGAAATGGATAGCACAATACTACCTAACTGTAATACAATTATGTTAGAACACTGAATGAAGCTGCATGTGAGAATGATAGAGGGAGAAGGGCTGGGGGCACAAATGAAATCAGAAAGAAAGATAGACGATAAAGACTGAGATGGTATAATCTAGGAATGCCTAGAGTGTATGATAGTGACTAAATGTACAAGTTTTAAAAATATTTTCGCATGAGGAAGAACAAAGGAATGTCATTACTGCAGGGTGTTAAAAATAGATGGTAATTAATATTTTAAAATTTTAACTTATGAGACTAAAGCAAAAAATGTTTACTTGGTACAAAATTTATATTTTGACTAGTGCAGTTCCTAATATAACTTATGTGGACAGCTTAACTGAACACCATAAGTACATGGAACCTCGAGTAGGGCATGAGATTTTGTTGATTTGTCCAGAGTGATTTGAACAGGTGAATAAAAAAGTATTTGCAAAGTCCCTGTTCTAGTTTGCTAGCTGCCGGAATGCAATATACCAGAAACAGAATGGCTTTTAAAAGGGGTAATTTAATGAGTTGCTAGTTTACAGTTCTAAGGCCGAGAAAATGTCCCAATTACAACAAGTCTATAGAAATGTCCAATCGAAGGCATCCAGGGAAAGATACCTTGGTTCAAGAAGGCCGATGAAGTTCAGGGTTTCTCTCTCAAGTGAGATGGCACATGGCGAAAGGGCTTCTCTCTCAGCTGGAAGGGCACATGGCAAATATGGCGTCATCTGCTAGCTTTCTCTCCTGGCTTTCTATTTCATGAAGCTCCCCGGGAGGCGTTTTCCTTCATCTCCAAAGGTCACTGGCTGGTGGACTCTCTGCTTCGTGGTGCTGCGGCATTCTCTGCCCTCTCTGAGTCTCTCATTCTCCAAAATATTTCCTCTTTTATAGGACTCCAGTAAACCAATCAAGACCCACCCAAATGGGTGGAGACATGTCATCCCCTAATCCAGTTTAACAACGACTCTTGACTAAATCACATCTAGGGAGATGATCTCATTACAATTTCAAACATACAGTATTGAATAGAGATTATTCTACCTTTATGAAATGGGATTTATATTAAAACATGGCTTTTCTTAGGAGGCATACTTTCTTTCAAACCAGCACAGTCCCCTTTGGGGAATGGTGAGAAAGGGGGAAAATTCAACTTTGCCAAGTTGAATCCTTGATATTCTCACAAGCAGTGGGAACAACTAAAGTAATAGGCTGATCCCCCAATCTTAGGGTTTGTGCATATGAAACTTAACCCCACAAAGGATAGGTCAATCCTACTTAAAATTAAGCCTATGAGTCACCCCCAAGAGAACCTCTTTTGTTGCTCAGATATGGTCTCTCTCTCTAGCCAACACAATAAGCAAACTCACTGCCTTCCCACTGTCTATGTGGGACATGACTTCCATGAGTGTGGACCCTCCTGGCAACGTGGGACAGAAATCTCAGAATGAGCTGAGACTCAGCATCAAGGGATTGAGAAAACCTTCTCAATCAAAAGGGGGAAGAGCGAAATGAGACAAAATAAAGTGTCAATGGCTGAAAGATTCCAAACAGAGTCGAGAGGTTATTCTTACACATTAAATAGGTATCACCTTGTTAGTCAAGATGTAATGGAAAAAGAAATGATCATGATGATGAATATGCAACTATGTGATGATATTATGAATTACTGATTATATATGTAGAATGGAATGATCAAAAGTTAGAATGTTTGTGCTTGGTGTTTTTTGGTATTTAAAAAAAAATTCAAAAATTCAAAAAAAAAAAAATGTAATGGAGAGGCTGCAGGGAACTGCCTGAAAATGTAGAGCTGTGTTCCAGCAGCCATGTTTCTTGAAGATGATTGTATAATGATATAGTTTTCACAATGTGACTGTGTGATTGTGAAAACCTTGTGTCTGATGCTCCTTTTATCTACTTTATCAACAGATGAGTAAAACATGTGAAATAAAAATAATAGAGGGAACAAATGTTAAAATATATTTAGATTGAAATGCTAGTGATCAGTGAAAGGGAGGGGCAACAGTATGGTATGCATTAATTTTTTTCTGTTGTCTTTTTATTTCTTTTTCTGAATTGATGCAAATGTTCTAAGAAATAATCATGATGATAAATATGCAACTATGTGATGATATTGTGAATTAGTCATTATATATGTAGAACAGAATGATCATAAGTTAAGAATGTTTGCATTTATTGTTATTTTTTTTAATTAAAAAATTAATTTTAAAAAATGGGGATGATATTTACCTCAGAGGATTGTTTGGAGGATTAAAAGAATTATAGAAAAAAAAAACTTCATCTTCAACAAGGACTTTTTTTTTTTTTCAAAGCTTAACAGTTATTGAGGGGAGAAACCAGGTGGGAGAAAGCAGATGGAACAAAGATGGGAGCCAGCGAAAATTTCCAACGAAAGGAAAGAAGATTGGCTCCAGCTCTCTTTATGAGAGCTGTATTTTTTTTTTCCACCATGCAGATAATGTACATTAAGTTTATATTTTAAAGTATTTCATCTGGATGACAATCTAATGTTAACAAATAGAATAGAAACATGTTCTTTGGGAACCCAAATGTCAAATTAAATTTCTAATCCAAAAGTTCACAAAGGGAGTAAATTTTTGAAAAGAGGAATAACATACAAAAAAAGCCTAGAGATGTAAATTAGGTAAATTTTCCAAATTCTGCATAGGAAGTGAATCTGATTGGAAAGAGGTAGGAAAAGTGAACAGAACAAGAGTCACCTGTATTTAACACTTATTTGTTGAACTTATACCTCAAGTGGAGGCAGGAAGGAATTTATGACAAACCACTAAGATTACACTGTTAAAATTCAAGCACGGAATTCTTGCCTGCCATGCCTGAGACCCGGGTTTGATTTTTGGAGCCTGCCCATGCAATTAAAAAAAAAAAAAAAACAAGCTTGGGTTCCTAAGAGTGAGAGCTGTATTTTTAAAGGGAAAACCACACTGGGGTTGGGGGACAAGAGTTATCAGCAGGAACAGGCCTTGATCACATGCTTGCTTATCAAATCTGGTCTTGCTTCGTTTGCCTTCTGGTGGCGGCGGCACTGGCATGCTTGGTCATTGTTCATCTTGCTGCCACATCTGATCCTGCCAAGAGAAGCTAAGGGGCCCCTGAGTCAAAAAGTCCCTTTTATATGTAAAGTTCTTTTTCTGAGACCTGCAATTCCTGCTTTTTTCTTTTAATAAAACTGAATGAAACTGGGGTTGGCTTTGAGTCAGTGCTTAGCATAGCTTGAAGCAATTTTTGGAGGGAGCAGGGACAAAATGTTATTTCTTCAGCTACTTCCTACTGAGAAAAGGGCATCATTGGGGAGGGGGAAAATTGCTTCAAGCTAAACAGGGGCATCACTAATTGGGTTTCTGGGCATCTTCGGTCAGAACAAGCTGATAGCAATGTTCTTGTGACAGGAGCAGTTTTTCACATTTCTGATGTAGCAGGAGTATATTTTCAGAATTCTGCTGGTTGGTCACAGCTGTTATTGACCTGGGGAAACTATTGCTGAGAGAAGTTAAAGTCATAGGAGGAAATAATGGAAATAAAGTTAGAGTATAAGGGGAAACTATTGCTGAGAGAAGTTAAAGTCACAGGAGGAAATGATGGAAATGAAGTTAGAGTATAAGAGAAGTCTTTCCATTGCACAAAACTGTCTCCACCTATCTCCTGGCAAGCAGCTAGATGCATGGGCTGTCTCCCTCCTGGCGCCTCCTCAGAAAGGCCTGCCTCAGGTGGGCCTCGACATTCTGGGCGCAGGCAGCCCCAACAGGAGCCTCCTCAGACCGTGAGCAGCTCCGCCCCCCATGCCCTGCTGCCCACAGGTCCTGTCCAGACCTCCCGACGCAAGAACATGGTCCTGGTGGCCTTCCGGAGGGCCAGTGTGTAGCCCCCAGGCCTGGGAGCACCTGGCGAGCCCTGGGAAGAGCAAGAAGCTCTGGAGACACTTCAACAAGGACTTTAAAAGAGAAACGAGACAAGTATACAAACTATGTTCTACCTGTTAATTAACCTAACCCTAGCAAATGTGTAAGTGTAAAACAAGACAAAACTTGCTGTAGTTTGTCAAATATATTTTATTTCTAAAAATAGTTTCATCAACCAAAACAAAAATGTAAAGTATATGACAGTCAGCCAAACTGGAGTGAACTCAAACTCCTGCCCCGAGAGACTAGCTCAAAAAGCAGAATTAATTGCACTCTTCTCAACTCTAGAACTAAGAAAAGAGAAAAGGCTACATCTCTACACTGATTCCAAGAATGCTTTCCAGGTCCTGCATGCTCATGCAGCAGTGTGGAAAGAGCAAGCCTTTTCCACAAAAGGCAGAATTAAAACACTGCCAAGAGATACTCAATCTCTTAAATGCCATGCGGTTACCAACAGAAAAATAGTGGTAATTCATTGCCCTGGGTATCAAAGAAATAACACTAACATCTCTTGAGGAAATAACCACGCTGACATGGCAGCCAATGCCACAGCCTGATCAATTCCCTTCTAAATCTCATTCCTGCACCCTTTAACTTGCCACATGCACGCTTATTTCCCAGTTAAGCAGGTATGAGCTGCCCAACTAGAATTCACTCTTGGACCTGAAGAATAGTCATTTTCTTCCCTCTTCCCTAGTCTCATTTAGCTAATGCCTCTCCTAGGCCTGTTCAAATCTATCCTCTTGCTACTGATCAGCCCCTGCATTTTCAAACTGCTCACCAAGTTTGTTTCTTCCAGATTAGAAACCTTTTACAACAAACTTCTCACCAGATGCTATGCTACTGTTCTCCACACTCACCCGGCTACCATCAAGAGCATAGCAAGAGACTTTTATACTCCTACAAGTAGGGCCTATGACCCACTGACAGCTTGAAGCAATTACAGAAGACAGAAAGTATAGGAAGGGAAACTAGGAAAGAGGAAAAATCCACATCTGTGGAGGCTGAATATTAGGGCTCCATACTCAATCTCGCCAGTCAACTGCACCTTTAAGCAATTAATTAATGACTTTTCCAAGCTTCATCTTTTTTTTCTGAAAAACAGAAATGACAATCTGCCCTGTAATGGGGTTACTGGGGGGATCAAAGGTACAGGACCATCCTTAGCAAATGACAAGGACCCTATGAATTTCAATAAATAAGAATGAACTAACTTGGGGACATGCTGAACAGAAAAGTAAGATTTCTGGTGCCTGCCCATGCAAAGAAAAAAAAAAAAAGAGGCAAGAAAGGGAAATGATTCCAAGATCCTGAACTTGGATAATGGTACACTGCCACCCCCTCAGTCCTAATTGCATCTACTCATAAAGACTGCCAAAATTCCTTCCATACGTTTTACTTTAAAATTTAAAATTTATTTTAAATAAATAATTTATTAGATCTCATTTAAAAATTGCTATATTGTTGGGCTTACAATCTAGAGCACACACACACACAAACAGTAAAAGTACAGGGCCACTTTAGAGCATATAAAGGACAGATCCATTCTAAAAACACATTTTAAAATATACTCACTTTTGCAAGGTCCCACCTGAATTAGTTGGAAATGAAAGAAAAAAGCTTAACTACGGAACATATTTTTAAGGAAATGCAGCTTTATTACTTTCAAGTACAAACAATATCTTTGTTGGCTAACCAGATGCTGCCTAACTGAGGGAACCTGCTTTAATATATAGATATAAATGATTTACAGTTAGCACAATCACTCATGGGTAAAAGAGTGCTTCTTTCTATGATGCATGAAAATAACTTCTCATCCTAAAGAGACACCTTGTTCCACAATCACTCCATTGCTTGCTTAAGCAATCCCTTCTCCCCCCTCCCCAGACAGTTCAAATATAAACTTCCCATTCTCCCTAGATCACAACATATATCAAAGTAGTGAAACATGAGCTAATGAATTTTTACCATGTTGCTACAGATGTTGGATTGATGATAGAGACCAGCCTTTTCAACCTGAGGTTATCTCATCAAGGGTACTAAGTTGAAAGAAAGGAAGTAAGTCTGTTCACATGTGAGTAAAAGGACACAAAAAATTGTGAGCTTATCTCATCTGAATTAGTTATTTGCCAGGTTTAAATATGCAAAGACATTTTATTTAGGCACATTCATGAAGAGTAAAACTAAGATTCTTTAAACTGCAATAATTAATTGGGTTTACACTGGTCAGGAAACAATCATTTTAAGCAACTGAACTATTCTTGGAAAAGTTAAGACTAGAAATGAATGGAAACAACTTGACAGCGCAACACCTTTTTGCACTCAACATGATCACTCAGCTTTATTAGATGGCAGTGGTGCAAAGACTATTCAGCATTCCATTTGAGGCTTTATTCTGAAAAAGTTCACTTTCCTACACAAGCACAGGGAACCTGTGACCAGAAACACTGCTGAAGATGGCTAGTGAGCGTTTCTGTCAAGAATGTTAACCAGTTCCTTTCATCAGGGTCTCTATTTGGAGACCGCTTAATTCTCAATAACATCTCAGTTCTTAAAACAGCTTGGCAAGTACTAGCACAACCAGATAAGAAAGCTGGTCAAGGGGACAGACCAAAAGGACTTGTCCCCTATCCTAACAACTCTGTACTCCTAAAGGTAAAGGTGACAGTATATCATGCCATAGGCTGCATGCTAAAGGAGTAACCTGATTCTGCTTACTTCCCTACAGAGAAAGTCAAGTGATTCATTCACCTAGGCCTTAGGTACTGAAAGCTGGAAGAGCGGTGGTGGGAGAATTCATCTTGAGGTCTCCTAGAGGCCAAGGGGCAAAAATCACAGCTTCAAGGAACTATCTGTGTTTGGCCAAAGATACAAGTAAAGCCAGGCTCCACCAATCTTAGCTGCTTCTGTTAGGCCAAAATGCACCTACCAGAAACAACTTTTTCTCGTCTAAAATAGTACTGTTTCCAGAGATATTTCTTTTCTCCCTAAGATGCTTTAAAAATGCAGAGCAGCATGCTAAAAGAAAAGTTTTCAGTGGCCAAGGCAGAATAATTCTTGAACTATGAAAAACAAAGCACAAACCTTATTGCTATTGTTTAACAGCAATACCTCCAACTTTCACTTAGGAAAAGTTATCAGGTATGTGTATCTTCCTTTGGAACCTTGTCAAATTCTGGCACTTAAGGAAGTCTTTCTTCCCATTTCTCTCACAGGTCTAAAAGGCCAGTTGAGTTTTAACAACACTTATTACTTCAAATAATGAGGCTGGAGGAAGCTACCTTCCTTGGAAATGGGAACAAAGTCTGCTAAAAACCTCATACCCATTGAGCTCTCCTAGATCTGTTTTCACCCTGGAGCCTGAAGTTGTTATGGTTCCCTTTATGGACCTGAGAGGTGAGAAGCCCCTCAGATAAGAAACCTTTGCTTCTACCATACCACAATGTCACCCAGGAACACCAATCCTCTTAGAAAAGGACGGGGTCCCTCTGTTCATAACTTAGAATTTTCAGAGGTGAGAATATTAATAGAAGAGACAAAAGCAATTCCATTGACTCTGAACTAGTGAAGCAGAAGTCAATGTGTAGGGGAGGCAGCTCCCTAATCTGATCAAGGACTAAAGCACTACATCTTTAGTTATTCCCTACCCACTCCATGACTCCCCACTTTGCTTTAGTTTTCCATTTTTATGAAAGCTAGCAGTATTATGAATAAACCCAACGTCTATAAAGCAATTAAATAATATATTCAGATGAAATGAAGGCCACTGTGAGAACAAGGATCAAAGTTAAGACTCCAACCACTGCCTCAAGTACTGCTAATAAAGCCCAACTGCACCAAGCACCATCCTGTTGCTAACTTGGGTATTTACCACTGAAGAATGACAACATGGAATGGGGACACAATTTTATCGTTAAAAAAAATTTCCCCCCACCAATGACTATAGTTATAATTACTCGCCCTCTGAAACTCTTGGATATATATGAAAGTGAGGTGAGAGTAGGGGTGGTTAAGATCAATGTAATCTCATTTATTTAAGCTGGTTGAAAAGGAAAAAATAATTTATCCTCATATCATTGCCCAAAGTCTCCTAAGGCTCCTGCAAAATATATTCCAGTTATAATTCTAGTTCCATTTCTTGGAGGACTAAGCATAGCTCATGCACAGAACTCAATGTCAAATGGATTAAATAAACCCAGACTTCAGGGGTGGAGGAAGATTTTGTTTTCTCTTCTGTATCTAATTTCCCTGGAGTCTCAACACAGATATTAACTAAGCCTGGCCTTGAAACCAACCACTGATACTCTAAAGCACTGATTTTATAGCATTTAGAGGATCTATACTAACATGGATTTTGTGAGGGTTGGGCCCCTCCTACCGTTTGCATCATTCCCAGCTCTACCAGCAACCCTTTTCCATCTGTAAAATGGATATGCTTTATATATTAGAGTCAGCAACAAGAATAAATAGCTCATATTTCCAGGCAGAGGGTTTCACTGAGATTTGAGTTCTTATGGTCTTCTTCAACTACTTTCCTACTTGTCTATGAACAAATTCTGTCTCCTCTTTCCCCTATAACATGATAGGAAATGGCTAAAGAGTAGGTGAGATATTTTAGTGTTTACTCCGTCTTACTTTCTCTGTTTGTGACAGTGAGTTAAAATATTCCCACTGCCAAGTCACAGAATTATCTAATTTTACAGGAGCAACAGAATACAACACATAAACCGGTAGCTTTTAGACATGCTTTGTTTAGCTCACCATAGTTTAAATTATGTCCCATTAGTTGCCAACATTTAAAAAAATTCACGGATTTCATATAAAAATTTGGATCACTAGTTACTCCTGAAAAATGAGAAGACCTGCCAACATTGGGCTAATTTCTGCCTAATGACAAAGTAAATGGCCCAGTCTGAAAAACTTTCCATGGATCAATGTAATCCTACCCAATTTGCTTCACTCATTGTGTTTCCTGCATGGCTCACTTAGGTATTGGAGTCTGTAAACCTTTATCCAGGACAATTTCTTCATTTTAAAGATGAAGAAAACAAGTGTATAGGGACAGAAAGTTAACCTGCCTGAGGTTACACATCCTGAAGGTAAAGGAAGAAGATAAATCAGGTTCAGGTGTCTTTCTTTCTAATATAGCAAACCGCCTCTTTACAGAATCATCTACCACTCAATCAGCATGAATTCTGTTATATTTTCTCTATGTCCCTTTTATCTAGCCTTTTCATACATTTTATTTCTTTATAGATAAGCTGTATCTGTGATTTCATTAAATTATATCAATTAAATGACATAATTAATCAAACAATATTTGCTACAATATTGATACAATCAATCAAGGATCAAACAAAACTGCACACCACCACAGACCTAGAACTGGAAGGAATCTTAGAAATCACTTAGCTGGAATTGGCTTTTCAGACAGGAGAACTGGGGCTCAGAACAGTGATATGCCTCAGGTCACAAGGTTCCTAAGTAATAGAGCCAGCCTCCAATTTGCCAGTTCAATGCTCTTTCTACCATAGTATGTCACCTGTGCACAGTCACTCAGGCTTTGGGGCACTGAGGAATAACTTCCACATGGGAAACAAACTACAGAACTCCATCAAATCTCAGACATGTCCAACACTGATTCTGCCAAACACTAGGGTTTAGAATGAGTTATGAACAACCAATTTATAGAACTGGATTTGTACTGGAAGACAGGCTTTCTTTAGAATCTATTTGGTGGAGAGTTTCTGAATGTCACAGAACTCAGATGTCTTTGTAATAATGGCTCTAATGAAAACTTAAGCCCTGTGTGAGAGAAGTTGCTCTAACAACATCATAGCACCTTTGCTTCAACTTCAAAAGAAAAAAAGGTCATGGTAAAAAACTTTAATAACAAACTGAATGTAGTTTTAGAGGCAATCAATTAGCAGATTAATGAATCTTTAACTTTCTTTACTTAAAACCAAGATTCCAGTCAAGAAAGATAAATCCAAAATGCATCCTTTTATGCTGACCAACAAAACTAAGTACAAATGAAGTCAATGGTGTACCCAATTAGCATGCTGCACTATATGTCAATAAAACCAGCCCTCCCCTTTCCCCGGAGGCCTGGCCCCCTGACAAACATAGATAAATGATTGTGCACTGCGTGATGATACCATTAGGTGAGAACTTTGGTTCATGCAGTCGGCTGCCATGGAGGTTGCAGTCAAAACCGATAGTCCAGGCACCCAAAGTCAGTCAACAGTGGTGGCTCATGGTATCAGCCGTGCTCCTTCCACAACACCAGGTGAATACTGTGGTCAGGCATGCTGGTGGCAAAGACCAAGCCTGTATCATTGTGCCCATCCAGTCCATTCAACCAGGATGCTTCACCTGCCAGGAAGCTTGAGCCTCTTTTTGATTTCCTGTACTCTGGCAGAGGCCAGCGGCTAATCAGGCTCTCTGTCCTCAAGTCCATGATGTACAGGTAGCGGTTGTCAAATAGCAGGGCAAAGATTTCTCCAAAGCCAAGCAAGGCCAAGTTTGCTATCTCAGGAGTCTTGATGACCCTACAAGGATGAGAGTTAGGGATCATAAACCAGAAAGCAATTTTGCTTCTGTTTATGCTATTGCAATCATTTCTAAAAATACTGAAAAACAATATAAAATTTGAGAAAATTTAGAGAGTTAAACGAAAGTTTTTGATAAAACAGAAAACACGAGGACAAAAAACTCTGCCCACTTGAACTCATCAGTTTCATAAGAGGAAAGTAGAGGTGTTTGTGGAAAGTTTACAAAAGCATAAAATATCTAGGCTGGAAAGGATCTTACAGATTTTCTAACTTAACATTCTCATTTTGAAGGAAACTGGAAGGCTAGACTTGATAAATACTTCAGCTAAGAATTCACAGCTAGTCAGTTACCATTTAGAACTAGACCGTAAGACTCAACTCTTCCCACTAGGTAAAAAGACTTATTCTTCAAATCCTAGAATATTGCAATGACAGAGAACCACCTTGAAGTCCAGAACAAAGTTTGAAAACTAAGTGACTGAAGTGCTTTTCTATCTAGCAGGTAACGAACCCAGGAATTTCTCTCTAAAAACAGTAAAGACTGAAAACATTAAAAGCTTCACAAATACTCCAGAAATATCTATTAATATGATTTATAACACGTTGTTAGAGAAAACTGGAAGAGTTGGGAGGACAGCTTTAATCTTCTCAGGCTGACTGTTTCTGAACCATCAACAATAAAGGCACAAAATGGGAGAGACCTTACTACCTAACTGTAATACAATTTTGTTAAAACACTGAATGAAGCTGCATGTGAGAAGGATATAGGGAGGAGGGCTGGGGGCATAAATGAAATCAGAAAGAAAGATAGATGTTAAAGACTGAGATGGTATAATCTAGGAATGCCTAGAGTGTATAATAATAGAGACTAAATGTACCAATTTTAAAAATGTTTTTGCATGAGGAAGAACAAAGGAATGTCATTAATGCAGGGTGCTGAAAATAGATAGTAATTAATATTTTAAAATGTCACCTTATGTGTGAGACTAAAGCAAAAAATGTTTATTTGGTACAAAATTTATATTTTGACTAGTGCATTTCCTAATATAACTCATGTAGATAGTTTGATTGAACACCATAAGTACTTGGAATCTCAGGTAGGACATGAGATTTTGTTGGTTTGCCCAGAGTGATGATGCCCCGATGAATCCCAGAGTGATTCGTTCGGTGAGTGGAAAAGTATTTGCAAAGCCCCCTTGGGGGAATGGTGAGAACAGGGAGAAATTCAACTTCCCCAAGTTGAATTCTTGATATTCTCACAAGCAGTGTGGACAACCAAACCTATAGGCTGAGCCCCCAGTCTTGGGGTTTGTACATATGAAACTTAATGCCACAAAGGATAGGTCAAGTCTACTTAAAATTTAGGCCTAAGACTCACCCCCAAGAGAGCCTCTTTTGTTGCTCAGATGGGGCCTCTCTCTCCAGCCAACACAACAAGCAATCTCACCACCGTCCCCCTGTCTACTTGGGACATGACTCCCAGGGGTGTGGACCTTCCTGGCAACGTGGGACAGAAATCCTAGAATGAGCTGAGACTCAGCATCAAGGGATTGAGAAAAACCCTAGAATGAGC
>PVIY010043483.1:0-20230 GCA_004026745.1 Myrmecophaga tridactyla
TGTGAAGGATAGACCATATGCTGGGTCACAAAGCAAGTCTCAATAAATTTAAAAAGATGGAAATCATGCAAAACACCTTCTCAGATCATAAAGGAATGAAGTTGGAAATCAATAACAGGCAGAGGGCCAGAAAATTAAAAAGCATGTGGAGGCTCAACAACACACTCTTAAACAACCAGTGGGTCAAGGAAGAAATTATAAGAGAAATCAGTAAATATCTCGAGGCAAATGAAATTGAAAACACAACATATCAAAATTTATAGGATGCAGCAAAGGCAGTGCTAAGAGGGAAATTTATTACCCTTAATGTCTATATCAGAAAAGAAGAAAGAACAGAAATCAAGGAATTAACTGTTCACTTGGAAGAACAGCAAACTAACCACAAAGCAAGCAAAAGGAAAGAAATAATGGAGATTAGAGCAGAAATAAGTGAAATTGAGACCATGAAAGCAATTGAGAAAATCAACAAAACCAGAAGTTGGTTCTATGAGAAAATCAAAATTGATGGACTCTTAGCAAGGTTGACAAAAAGAAGAGAGGGGATGCAAATAAATAAAATCGGAAATGGAAGGAGAGCTATAACCACCGACCCCACAGAAATAAGTAGGTAATGAGAGGATACTATGAACAACATTACTCTAACAAACCAGACAACACAGATGAAATGGACAATTTCCTAGAAAGGCATGAACAATCAACATTGACTCGAGAAGAAATAGGTGACCTCAACAAATCAATCACAAGCAAAGAAATTGAATCAGTCATTAAGAAGCTCCCCAAAGGGCGGCTGCCATGGCTCAGCAGGCAGAGCTCCGACCTGCCATGCTGGAGGTCTGGAGTTCGATCCCTGGTGCCTCCTGCCCATATGCAAATTTAAAAAAAAAGAAGCTCCCCAAAAAGAAAAGTCCAGGACAATATGGCTTCACATGTGAATTCTTCCAAGTATTCAAGAAAGAACTAGCACCAATCCTGTTAAAACTCTTCAAAAATTTGAAGAGGAAGGAAGGCTACCTAAATCATTCTATGAAGCCAACATCACCCTCATACCAAAGCCAGATAAAGATACTACAAGAAAAGAAAATTACAGACCAATCTCTCTAATGAATATAGATGTGTAAATTTTTGCAAATCGAACCCAGCAGCACATTAAAAGAACTATACACCATGAACAATTTGGATTCATCCCAGGTATGCAAGGATGGTTCAACATAAGAAAATAATATAATACACCATATGAACAAATCAAAGCAGAAAAAACACATGATCATCTTGATTGATACAGAAAAGGCATTTGACAAAATTCAACTTCCTTTTCTGTTGAACACACTTCAAAGGATAGGAATAGAAGGGAAATTCCTCAACATGATAAAGGGAATATATGAAAAACTCACAGCTGACATCACCCTCAATGAACAGGAACAAGACAAGGATGTCCACTATCACCATTGTTATTCAACATTGTTTTGGAAGTTCTAACCAGAACAATTAGGCAAGAAAAAGAAATCCAAGGCATCAAAATTGGAAAGAAAGAAGTAAAACTCTCAACGTTTGCAGATGATATGATACTATATGTCAAAAACCCTGAAAAATCCACAGCAAAACTACTCGAGGTAATAAATGAATACAGCAAAGTGACAGATTACAAGATCAACACTCAAAAATCTGTAGTGCTTCTATACACTAGTAATGAACAATCTGAGGGGGAAATCAAGAACAGCAAAGTGGCAGATTACAAGATCAACACTCAAAAATCTGTAGTGTTTCTATACACTAGTAATGAACAATCTGAGGGGGAAATCAAGAAAAAATTCATATACAATTGCAACCAAAAGAATAAAATGTTTAGGAATAAATTTAACTAAGGATACAAAAGACCTATACAAAGAAAATTGTTAGAAATTACTAAAAGAAATCACAGAAGACCTAAATAAATGGAAGGGCATACCATGTTCATGGATTGGAAGGCTAAATATAGTTAAGATGTCAATTTACCTAAATTGATTAATAGATTCAATGCAATACCAATTAAAATCCCCCAAATTTGCTTTGCATTAATGGAAAAACCAATAACCAAATTCACCTGGAATGGCAGGGTTCCCTGAATAGCTAAAAATTTCCTGAGAAAGAAAAATAAAGTTGGAGGTCTTACACTATCTGACTTTATGGCATATTATAAAGCTACAGTGGTCAAAACAGCATGATACTGGCAAAAAGAGAGATGTACTGACCATGGAATCAAATAGAGTGTTCAGGTATAGACCCTCTCATCTATGGACAATTGATCTTGGATAAGGCAGTGAAGCCAACTCACCTGGGACAGAACAGTCTTTTCAATAAATGGTACCTGGAGAACTGGATATCCACATGCAAAAGAATGAAAGAGGATCCATATTTCACTCACACCCTATACAAAAATTAACTCAAAATAGATCAAAGACCTAAACATTAGATCTAAGACCATAAAACTTCCAGAGCAAAATGTAGGGAAATATCTTCTAAAACTTGTAATAGGAGGTTGTTTCCTAGATCTTACACCCAAAGCATGAGCATTGAAGAAAGAAATAGATACATGAGAACTCCTCAAAATTAAATACTTTTGTGCATCAAAGAACTTCATCAAGAAAGTAAAAAGGCATTCTACACAATGGGAGACAATATTTGGAAATGACATATCAGATAAGAATATATAAAGAGATTGTTCAACTCAACAACAAAATGACAAACAACCCAATTACAAAATGGGCAAAAGACATGAACAGACACCTCTCAGAAGAGGAAATACAAATAGATAAAAACACATGAAAAGATGCTCAACTTCCATGGCTATTAGGGAAATGCAAATGAAAACCACAATGAGATATAATCCTACACCCACCAGAATAGCCATTATCAATAAAACAGAATATGACAAGTGCTGGAGTGGATGTGGAGAAAGAGGTACACTTATCCACTGTTGGTGGGAATGTAAAATGGTAAAACTGCTGTGGAAGGCAGTTTGGCAGCTCCTCAGGAAGCTAAGTATAGAATTGCCATATGATCCTGCAATACCATTGCTAGGTATCTATTCACAGGACATGAGGGCAAGGACACAAATGGACATTTGCACACCAATGTTTATACCAACATTATTTAGAATTGCCAAGAGATGGAAACAGCCCAAATGTCCATCAACAGATGAGTGGCTTACCAAGCTATGGTATACACATATGATGGAATATGATACAGCTGTAAGATAGAATAAATTCATGAAGCATGTAACAGCATGGATGGGCCTTGAGGACATTATGCTGAGTGAGATTAGCCAGAAACAAAAGGACAAATATTATATGGTCTCACTGATATGAACTAACATTAATGAATGAACTTGGAGAATTTCAATTAATAACAGAGGTTATCAGGAGATAGAAATAAGGTAGAGATTGGGTAATTGGAGCTGAAGGGATACAGATTGTGCAACAGGACTGATTATAAAAATTCAGAAATGGATAGCACAATACTACCTGGTTATAGCACAATAATATAAGAACACTGAATGAAGCTGAACGTGAAAATGATAGAGGGAGGAGGGCTGGTGGCATATATGAAACCAGAAGGAAATATAGATGATAAAGACTGAGATGTTATAATCTAGGAATGCCTAGAGTGTACAATGATAGTAACTAAATGTAAAAATTTTTTTTAATGTTTTTGTATAAGGAAGAACAAAGGACTGTCAGTATAGCAGAGTGTTGAAAATAAATGGTCATTCATATTTTAAAACTTCAACTTCTGAGTGAGATTAAAGCAAAAAATCTTTATTTGGTACAAAATTTATATTTTGATTAGTGTATTTCATAATTTAACTTATATATACAGTTTAATTGAACACCATAAGTACATGGAAACTTGTATAGGGCATGAGATTTTGTAGATTTGTCCAGTGTGATGCCCGGATAAAACCCAGAGTGATTTATACAGTGAATAAGGAAGTATTTGTAAAGTCCTCTTGGGGAAATGGTGAGAAAGGGGAAAAATTCAACTTCCCCATTGGGAGAATTCCTGATATTCTCATAAGCTTTGAGGACAACCAAATCAATAGGCCGAGCCCTCAATCTTGGGGTTTGTTCCTATGAAACGTATCCCCGCAAAGGATAGGCTAAGCCTACTCAAAATTCAGCCTTTCACAGAGACTGCCTATGCCAAAAACAAATTAGGCCCAAGAGTCACCCCCAAAGAACCTCTTTTGTTGCTCAGATGTGGCCTGTCTCTCTCACCCAACATGTCAAGCAAACTCACTGCCCTCTCCCTCTCTATGTGGGAACATGACTTCCAGGGATGTAAACCTCCCTTGTGATGTGGGACAGAAATCCTAGAATGAGCTGGGACTCAGCATCAAGGGATTGAGTAAACCTTCTTGACCAAAAGGGGGAAGAGAGAAATGAGACCAGATAAAGTGTCTGTGTCTGAGAGATTTCAAACTAAATCAAGAGGTTATCTTGGAGGTTATTCTTACACATTATATAGATATCCCCTTTTTAGTTTAAGGTGTATTAGAGTGGCTAGAAGGCAGTACCTGAAACTGTACAGCTGTGTTCCAGTAGCCATATTTCTTGAAGATGAATGTATAATGATATAGCTTTCACAATGTGACTGTGTGATTGTGAAAACCTTGTGTCTGATGTTCCTTTTATCTACAGTATGGACTGATGAGTAAAAAATATGGATTAAAAATAAATAAATAATAGGGGAAACAAATGTTAAAATAAATTGAGTAGATTGAAATACTAGTGATCAATGAAAGGCTGTGGTAAGGGGTATAGGGAAAAAACTCAGGGGGACAAAGGTTAAAATATATTGGGTAGATGGAAATACTAGCAGTCAATTAGAGGGAGAGGTAAAGGGTGAGGGGTATGGTATGTATGAGTTTTTTCTTTTTTCTTTTTATTTCTTTTTCTGGAGTGATGCAAATTTTCTAAGAAATTATCATGGTAATGAATATACAACTATGCAATGATATTGTGAGTCATTGATTGTAAACCAAGTATGGAATATTCATATGTTAAGAATGTTCATATTTGTATGTTGTTTTGTCAATAAAAATGTTTTCAAAAATTGATGTTTAGCAAAAATTCAACAAATGGTTCTGCAATAAAGGGATACTTACATGGAAAAAGACAGAAATGTGACCCCCACTCTACAGCATACAAAAAAAAAGAGAGTACATGTTAGAGAGGTTAATGCAGGCATGCCCAAAGGAAGGGCATGCCTTCATATATATGTTTTTTATTTAAAGTGTATTTTAACTGATATTAGTACAGCCACCACAGCCCTCTTTTGCTCAATACTTGTGTAGTATATATATTTTTTTCCATCTTTTCACATTCAACCTATTTGTACACTTGAATTTAAGGTGAGTCTCTTACAAACAACATATATGTTAGGCCTGGAAAACAGGACCCCTTCCCCCTATGATGTGACCTACCTCTGGCAAATGTTTCAAACAGCTCTCCTACCCTAGCCTGCACTTCTTCATGCTCTTGCAAATGCCCTCTTATAATAACCCCCATTACTCCACTTCCACCACCACCCCAGCAGAAGACAATTGCAACCCTGCATGCTTCAAGCAGCACTTAAATTTTAACTTTACCTTTGAAGCACTGCTAACTCCTAACTTATCCCCTAGTTCTGAAAGCCAGACAGTCCACTGTTACCCAACCCTTGCCCCCAACCTCTCAAACTTAAGCCATAAAAACCCTATCCCCTGCCACTTTGGAACACTGTTTCTCTCTCAAAATGCTTCCCGGGCAGCTCTGTTCCTCCCTGAAATAAAGCTTTTCCCTGAACTCCTCACCTTGCCTCATTCCTGGTGAATTTGCTTTTTATCTGGTGCTGAAACCTGGGACTTAGAGCAAAGCAATCCCCAACCCCCTAACCTTGCAATCTGGGAAGCAGCAGGCAGTGGCAGCTCATTCCAGGCTTACTCCCAGATCCTGGGTCAGTGGGTCCTGGGTGTGGTTCCCCTCTGAGATTCCCTTGGCAGTCCTTGAGGTGGAAGACTCCTTGACCCACTCTGTTTTGCCACTGGGGAAGCAACAGGCAGTGGCAGCCCACCCTGAGCCTATTCCCCAATCCTGGTGGTCCAGTCAGGAACAAAGTCGCAAAGTACCCCTCTGGACTCACCCTGCAAACTTCACCTCTGATGATGACTGTGCCACACATAGAGGAAACTGGACCTTCACCCAGCCAAGCTCACCAAATGTCCGGAACCAAAGTCATAAGTCCACCCCAACTAGCCCCGTTGTCATGCAGACCTGATCCCGCTTGTCAGACTCTCATCTGTCCTCAAAAGCCCCTGTACCAGGATTCAACACAGCTCTGGCAATCCTTCCAGACAAGGGTGCACCTAGTCTCTAGACTGAACCCAGGATGCCGGCTTCTCTCTATGAGACCACTCTGATCTGTCCAGTTCCTCTCAAGATCAGGGATGCCCAGCTCTAGGGGAAATCTTTATCCAGTTCCTCTCAAGTTGGGAAATGCCCAAGTCTAAGGAAAGCTTTTCTTCTTTTATGTTGGTGATATGGGCATGGAGCATTCCCTTCCTTCAATGGTCAACACCCTGGGATGCCTACTTAAACAATACAAAACCTTAAGTAACCAAAACCAAATGCCACCTGAGTGTCTCATATTTTATTGTAACACTTCCTGGCCACAATATAAACCGGAAAAAAATTCACAGTGACCAGAAAGCAGGACTTCTGATTACAAAATGCTCTGTGATCTTGACAAATTTCATTTATTGAATTGGAAAATAGAGTTCCATATATTTAGGTCTTCTTTTCCCTTCACTCTCATGTCTGTCTGTCTGTCTGTCTGTCTCTCTCTCTCTCTCTCTCTCTCTCTCTCTCTCTCTCTGCATTTCCTGCTCAACCTATCACATCTTCATAGCTTGCAACTCCCCTCTTCCCCCACAGTTCCACCCTGCCACTGTGAAACACCCATCCAACACCAGGCACAAATTACAGAGGGGTGAGTTAGGAATTCTTCCGCTAGAGGATCCTTCACTCACTCTCTCACTCTCTCTCCTTTCTCCATTGTCCAGGATAGCCAGCAGAAAATCCTAGCATTATGTCAGTGACCCTCACTGTCCCTGAGAGCCATGATGGGCAGGATGCCTGCATCCTCATGGGAAAGTTTCTTTGGCTCTGGAGACATTGGTTCCAAGCACAGTTCATCTTAAAATTCCTTAGAATCACCCATGCCACCTAAAATGGGGGACGGAATTTTGCCCCCTCCAAAAAACACACCTTTAAGTTGTCTCCTACATAATCTTAAAACTCTGTACCCAGAGGGGGACATCAGAACCCAAAAGCTCATTTTCTATTCAACCTCTGTGTGCCCATGATACAAATTGGATAATGAAACTCAAGGACTGGAAAAATGGCACTTTTGATTTTCAAGCTCTCTGAAACTTAAAGAACTTCATCCAGTGCAGTGGCAGATAGCCTGAAATTTCTTACATTCAAGCTTTCTTTTACCTTCCTAACCATCCCTGTTTTTGCCAATCCTGTTCCTCTTACCAAATTCTTCTCTCACATCAAAAACATTCTCAAACTCCTCCCTCCCCAACTCCCTCTGAAACTCACTCTCAACCCCCACCCTCTCTGACTCCCTCTGAAACCTGCTCCTGTGCACATCACCATCATTTACTGTCTAAACCTCCCCAAGCCTTCCTACTGCTATGCAAAGTAGCTGGTACTGAAAACATATTCCATGTACATGTCCCTTTTTTTTTTTTTAAGGAGATATATCCCAAATCGAGAAAAAACTATGTCCATTTTACACCAACCCTGCTCAATAGATTAAAGAATTTACATTCCTTTTACAATCTTAAAATCTTACTTGGAAATATCTCCACATGATTCTTTGATTCACTTTACTTCTAGAGGAAAGGGAAAGAATCTGGCACATGGCATGACAACATGCAGACACTTTAAACACCACAGACAGCACCAACCCCAGTGGAGAACAAGCAATACTCTGAAAAGACACCAATTAGTAATATCAAATTAATCACCCTGACATACCAAATGAAATCACTTCCAAACCTGAATCCTTGCATGACTTGGGAAAGCCTTCCTAAAAATGATTAACTTTGACAAACTTAAGTCTTTTAAGGACCCGATGAAAACCCAGCCCAATTTATGACCAGACTCACTGAAGCTCTGCTTGCATATACATGTCTTACCCCAGAAAGCCCTGAGAGGCCCCTGTGGTTAAAGTCCTGTTTCATTTCCCAACCCACCTCAGATATCAGACACTATTGTAAAAAGTTTGAAGAGGGAAGGTCCCCTCACCCCACAATAGGATCTAATGGCTTCCACCTTTAAGGTTTAGAAAAAAATGGGTGGAAACTATAAAAGAAGAAAAGAAAATTAACCTTGAATGATAGCTATGGCCCTTTCAGGTCACCAGCAAGCAAACAACCTAGCCAAATAGGCCACCAATCTCCCCCCTGACACCTGTTTCAAATGCAACTCTATGGGATGCTGGGCAAAGCCCTGCACCAATCCCTAACCACCCACCAGGCCTTGCCCACTGGGCAGTCAAGCAAGTCACTGGAAAATGGACTGTCCCTAAACCCCTCCAGGTTTGCAGACATCCTCCCAAGCTGCAGCTGCTACTAAACTCTTGGGTATCCTCAATGAGGATTCATGGGGCCCAAGGCCTTCACTGGCCCCCATCACTATCAACAACCAGGAGCCTCGGGTAACTCTTCTCATCAAAGGTAAGCCTGTTAACTTTCTATTGGACATGGAGGCCACATATTCAACTCTTAATGCTTATTCCAGCCATACCAATATATCAGCCTTTCAGGTCATGGTAGAATGAACCCCTTTCACACCTATGTGCACCCCACTCCTAGCTTGCCAATTGGAAGGCCAACTCTTCACACACCTCTTTCTAGTCATAACACAGTGCCCTACACGCCTACTTGGCAGAGATCTTCTCACTACCTTACAAGCCACCTTCAACATTCTCCCATCACACACCCAGCCACCAGCCAGTCTCTTCCTCCTCCTAGATCTCATAGCCCCAGACCCTCCCGTGACAACCCTCCTTTCTCAGCCCATTCAAGCCTAATGTAGGAACATCTTTTCCTCTTAAGCATCCTACCTCCCCCTGAATCCCCCATGGGGATTGCTTTCCCATGCTCTCCCAATTAAGAACACCTCTCTACCATCACACAGAAGACAGGGCATAAATAAGGGATCTTAGAGCCCTCATTATACATACGATTAAATTAGCTATATCCAAATCTCAGAAATTAAATAAAGCCTTTAAGAAAAACTCAAGAAAGCTCAAGAAAAAACTCCCTCTGCTTACCTGCAAAGGTTGAGGGACCAAGTGAGGAAATACTCAGGAGTGGACCCTGATAGTCCTGTGGCCCAAGGAATGCTAAAGGTCAGCTACATGAAGGGGCATTAACCTGACATTCAGAAAAAGATCCAGAAAATAAATGGGTGGATGGATAAACCACTGGGAGAGTTATTAAGAGAGTCTCAGAAAGTGTTTGTGAGAAGGGAGGAGGAAAGACAGAAGCAGAAATCTAAAATCATGATGAACATGATCAACCACATGGTCAAGAAGAGATTAAAAGTAAAGCATGGGGCAGGCCATGGTGGCTCATCAGGCAGAGTTCTACCCTGTCATGCCAGAGACCTGGGTTCAATTTCCGGTGTCTGCCCATGCAAAAAATAAAATAAAATAAAATAAAGCAGGAAGAAGAGGAGCAGGGGCAAGATAGAGAAAAAGTCTGGGACAGAGGTGATAAAGGAGGGAGAAGGGCACAGGACTCAGCAGGGTGTTATCACTATGGGAAACCTGATCATTTCAAAATACAACCACCTTACAGTGGCATTCAAATCAACACATACCAGAAAATCATTTCAACTTGATCCTTATTTGTAATGATTCAGGCATTAACAAAACTCTCCCTATCCACATAATCAGTAAAAATTATAGTGAAAATATCCTATATTTTAACAGCTTTTATAAACAAACTGAACTATGTAGTCTAGGAGCCCAGTCAGGACCAGTATATAACTTAACCAAATCAAAGCCCAAGGAATGCTTCTTTCTCTTATAACACCATTACTAATACTGTTTTTAGTTCTTCTCTTTGGCCCATTGCATAAATGTTCCCATTTCCATAGGCATAAATTGAAAGCAAAACAGGGTTCACTGGGCCCAAAGAGTTCCAAAAACCTGCAGGGCATACTTCATTAGATTTCAAGGTCAGAGAGTGAACTATAGATTTGACATTTTATCCTTGGGGCTTGAGAAAGTGGCAGTCTCACCCTCTCCAATGGCTTATGCAGTGGCCCCGCTCTTTCCAAACGCTGGGGTGAGGGCTCCAACATCTCCAAACATTGGGGGAGACTGCCATGTTCTCTTTTCCACCCTCTTCAAGCATCAGGGTGGCATCTGGACTCTCCACCACCTCTGGGACACAGTCTTATCACTCTCCAAACAGTGGGGTCATACCCAGGCACTCCACAATCTCTGGAGAATGTGTTCAACCCTCTCTGAAGACTAGGGCAGGACACTCATCCTGAACAATGGGGCAGCTAAGTTCTCCTAAATTCCCTGGGCATCTGAGAGCCCTGGAGTGGTAACACTCTTTCTGAACAATAGGGAGGAAGGCCTGTCCTCTGCAGCTCTGGGGCAAACTCATCCTCTCTATATGCATGGCTGGTCCACTCTCCTGGCCTGAGGTTTCTTTGTGCCAGACCTTGGTTTCCACAGTTCTGCCTTTGAAGTCATTTTCCCTTCAGTCTGTCCCTTTTCTGTCCCTTTTAGCCCAGACTAGCAATGGTTCCATTTATACAGATCACAGAAACCTGTTGGTTTCACATTTGGCACACAAGGGTCCCAAATGTCAGACAATAGGAATTTTCTACAAATCCTTTCTGGATAACTCCATTTCCAATTCTGACTTGTCCTGAAATGGCTAACTGGTTAAATCCTCATGTGGGACTGTATTCTCTGGGGACTCACTTTCCCAAAACTCAGAATTTTCAGAACCATCAATTTCTGATTTCTTTGTACCCAAGAATTCATTCTCAGATTATCTCTTTTCTTTTGCATTTTACTATAAGCTGCAAGGAGAAGCCAGGCTGCACTTTGCTTTCTCTTTACTTTCCTTCATATTCTTAAGCATTTTAAGTTCTTGTTTTATACATTTTGTTTGGCATATCCACATTCTCATCTTCTTCATTGGTGTTTTCTGTATTTTTATCCTCTTCCATTGGACAAATGGAAAATAAACATTTCCTGTTTCTTTTTTTTTTGCCCTATACACTTCCATTGCACACCATATATTTTAATATTTAAAAATGTCAACTTTAGGATATGCTCCATGGGATGTCTGTTTCCTGGTTTTGTAAACAGCTGGGGATAAGACAGAGATTCGCTTGAGCTTCATCTTTCCTATCAAGAAGGTCTGTCCAAGGTGAAGGGTTTTCCCTATCTTTTCCCTGTCTTGTCCTAGACTTTTGCTTGTTAGTTGTTTTGGAGTTGCCTGTTTACAGGAGTTTGGGTGTTCCCTCTGTTTCCTAAGAGACAAAGCTTCCTCTCCAAGGTATTTTGAAGCCAGTGTACCTTTGTCCTAGACTGTTTAAGCATCTATAGTTTCTTACACTCCTTTATTGTCTCACACTGCCTTTGCCTGGAGAGCAAGTTCTGAGGAGCTTCACCTGTGGATGATTTCCCTATTTGTTCTTTCACAGCCTAAACAGTACCAGAGACCCACGAAGGCAGTACAATCTGTCTCCAAAGTGCCCCGTGGAGGGATGAGGAAAGGTGCCAGAAGGTTCTCTGATGGATTCCCAAAGCTGAGCTTTCTTTGCTGCCTTTCAGCTAACTATCTCCCATAGCTCTGAGAAGAATCTGCATCTTTACATCTCAACTCCCTCCTCCTCTGTTCAGGGCACTTTGAAACAGCAGTTGCCCTCCAAGTGGAGAATCAGCAATCCAAATTCACTAATCATTAGCCATAATTAGTGATTGGCAATGCACACCTCTGTTCTTGAGGAAGAGGATTTTTATATCCTTTTCTTACAGCAGCAGGTAACAAAGGACTGGAACTCACAGAGGTTTGCCACAAGAGTGAAGGATGGGTGCCAGTAGCCACCGCCCAGAGAAAAATTACATATATTTACCATAATTTATCAGCCTCCTCTTCCAACTCTTCCTTGGATGCTGTACAGTTTTCTTCTGGCCTATAGAGTTTCAGTATAGTTGTCTCAGACAGTTCCTGCCTATTTCATGGTATTTTGGGTGGAAGGATTGAGTCATGGAGCTCCCTACTCTGTCATCTTCCCTGGAAATACCCTCGTTTTATAGTTTTTCTTGGTATAGTTTTTCTTACATTTTTGAAAATTTATCCCTAAGTATTTAATTATTTTATACTATTATTGATCTAATCATTTTCCTAATATCTTTTTTAGAATGTTTAAGTGTGTAGAAATGAATTGTTTTATAAGTTGATCTTATATCCTGCAATCTTGTTGAAATCTTTATTAATTTTGATAATTTTTAGTGTATTTATTGGCATTTTCTATATGGAAGATAAGGCTTTCTGCTCTAGTTTGCTAGCTGCCAGAATGCAATATACCAGAAATGGAATGACTTTTAAAAAGGGGAATTTAAGAAGTTGCTAGTTTGCAGTTCTAAGGCTGAGAAAATGTTCCAATTAAAACAAGTCTACAGAAATGTCCAATCAAAGGCATCCAGGGAAAGATACCTTGCTTCAAGAAGGCTGATGAAACTCAGGGTTTCTCTCTCAAGTGGAAGGGCACACGGTAAACAGTCAGAGTTTCTCTCTCATCTGGAAAGGCACATGGTGAGCATGGTCAGGGTTTCTCTCTCTGGCAGGGCACATGTCAAACACAGCATCATCTGCTAGCTTCTCCTGGCTTCCTATTTCATGAAGCTCCCCAGGAGGCATTTCCCTTCTTCATCTCCAAAGGCCACTGGCTGGTGGACTCTGCCTCTCGTGTCTATGTTCTTCTACTCTGCTCTCTCTGAATCTCTTTCATTCTCCAAAATGTTCCCTCTTTTATAGGACTTCAGAAACTAATCAAGACCCACCCAAATGGGTGGAGACATGTCACCACCTAATCCAGTTTAACAACCACTCAATTAAATCACATCTCCAGGGAGATGATCTGATTAGTTTCAAACATACAGTATTGAGAGGGATTTTTCTGCCTTTATGAAATGTGATTTAGATTAAAACATGGCTTTTCTAGGGGACATACATCCTTTCCAACAAGTACACTTGCTAAAACTAGAAATTCTTTTACTTCTTACTTCCTAATTTGGAGGCCTTTTATTTCTTTTTCTTGCCTAATTGCCTGGCTAGAACCTCCAGTACAATGTTGCATAGAAGTGGAGTGCTCAATCTTGTCTTGTTTCTGATCTTAGTGGGAATATATTCAGTCATTCATCATTAAGTATGATGTTAGCTGTGGATTTTTCATAGACGCCTTTATCAGAATTAGGGAGTTCCCTCCTATTTCTAGTTTGATTAGAGTTTTCATCATGAAGTTTTGTTGGATTTTAACAAATGTTTCTTCTGTATTTCTTGAGATTATCATTTGTTTTTTTTTCTTTAGTCTAATAATATGGCATATTATATCGATTGATTAATAGTAAACCAACCTTATATTCCTGAGATAAATCACACTTGATTATGATATATAATCCTTTTCAGGTGTTGCTGGAATTGGTTTGCTAGTATTTCATTGAAGAATTTTGCATCCATATTCATAAGACATTGGTAGTTTTCTTTTATTGTGATGGTTTTACTTGGTTTTGGTATCAGGTTAATATTGGCCCCATAGGATGTACAGAAAGAGTTCCATCCTCTTCTACAATTTGGAAGAGTTTGTGAAGATTGTTGTCATCTCTTCTTTAAACATTTAGTAGAATTTTAACAGTAAGTCTATGTACGAGTGAGCTCTCCTATGTGGGAAGTTTTAAAATTAATTATTCAATCACTTCACTTGCTATAGATCTACCCAGATTTTCTATTTCTTTTTTAGTCAATTTCAGGGATTTTTTTGTGTTTCTGGGAATTGACCATTTCTTCTAGATTTATCTAATTTGTTGGCATACAGTTTTTTATATCATTCCCATATAATTCTTTTTATTTCCGTAAGGTCATTGGTCCCCTCTTACACCTCAGATGTTAGTAATTGAATCTTCTCTTTTTTTGTCAGTAAAGCTAATGATTTGTCATTTTTGTTGATTTTTTCAAGGAACTAACTTTTGGTTTCACTGATTTTCTCTGTTTAAAACATCTCTATTTCATTAGTTTCTGCTCTAACTTTTATTTTCTCCTTCCTTCTCCTTTCTTTGGGATTAGTTTGCTCTATTTTTTGAGTTCCTTAAAGTGGAAATTTAGATTATTGAGCTGAGATCTTTCTTTTTTTCTAATATAAGGTGTTTACAGCTATAAATACCCAGTTAAGCATAGCTTTACTTGCATCCATAGGTTTGGGCATATGTTGACTTTCATTCATCTATTTTGTGTGATTTCTTCTTTGATCCACTAGTTATTTAGAAGTGTGTTGTTTAATTTCCACCTATTTGTGAATTTCTAAGTTTTTTCTCTTATTGAGTTGCAATTTCATTCTATCGCAGTCAGAGAAAATACTTCGTATAATTTCATTCATCTTAAACTTATTGAGGCTTGTTTTATGGCCTAGCATATGTTCTTTCACTTGATAAGAATGTGCATTCTGTTATTGCATGTAATGTTCTAAGGATTGTTGGCTCTAGTTGGCTTACAGTTTTGCTCAAGTCTTCTATATCCTTGTTGATCTTCTGTCTAGTTGTTCTATCCACTGTTGAAAGTGGAGTACTGACATCTCCATCTATCCAGTTGAAAGGCCCACACATTTTAATTTTAGCTCTATGAATATTTCCCATCTAGTTCTTTACACATTTGCTATATGTAAAAAATTGTGTTTGAGCCCTAATGCCCCATCACAGTTCATCTACCTTTGCTCCTTTTGCCCACATACACACAGGAGAGAGAAAAAACTTTGGGAAATGATGAGTTAACTTATAGGAGTCCCTGGCCTTTGTGATTAAAAAATCAGTAGAACACAATAGTGACAGATTTTAAAGATTATGTCATATATATCTTACTGAAGTCTCAATTCAATTACTCTAAAACTCTTCAAGACTCAGGGACCTAGATTGTGCAGTACAAATCACACATGAGTATTACTTCATAATGAATTGATTTGCAAGAATGATTTCAAGGCAGTTCAATGTGGGGAAAAAAAGAGTCAATTTTAAAATGATGCTGAAACAGCTGCAAATTCAAAAAATGAAATTATATTCCTACCTTACACCATAAACAAAAATGAATTCAAAAGGGATCATAGACTTAAATGTAAGAGCTGAAATTCTAAAACTCTTTGAAGAAAATATAAGAGTAAATAATCATGACCCTGTGTTCTAGTTTGCTAGCTGCCAGAATGCAGTATACCTGAAATGGAACAGCTTTTAAAAGGGGAATTTAATAAGTTGCTCATTTACAGTTCTAAGGCTGAGAAAATGTTCCAATTACAACAAGTCTATAGAAATGTCCAATCAAAGGCACCCAGTGAAAGATACCTTGGTTCAAAAAGGCCGATGAAATTTAGGGCTTCTCTCTCAAGTGAGAAGGCACATGGTGAACACAGTCACAGTTTCTCTCTTTGCTAGAAGGGCACATGGTGAGCACAGCATCTTCTGCTAGCTTTCTCAGCTGGCTTCCTGTTTCATGAAGCTCCTCAGGAGGTGTTTTCCTTATTCATCTCCAATACGCTGGCTGGTGGACTCTCTTGATGGTGCTGCAGCATTCTCTGCTCTCTCTGAATCTCTCCCATTCTCCAAAATGTTTTCTCCATTATAGGATTCCAGTAAACTAATCAAGACCCACGCAAATGGGTGGAGATACACCTCCACCTAATCCAGCTTAACCACCACTCTTAATTGAGACACATCTCCAGGGAGATGATCTAATTAAAGATTCAAACATACAGTACTGAATGGGATCAGAAGAAATGGCTGGATTTATAAAATGGGATTAGGATTAAAACATGGCTTTTCTAGGGTATGTATAGCCTTTCCAGCACACCCTGTATTAGGCAAAGACTTCTTAGGTATGACATTAAAAGCACAAGCAACAACAACAAAAAAATGGTTACTTGATTCAACTGTTAAACTTTGTGCTTCAGCAGATACTATTCAGAAAGTAAGAAGACAACCCACAATATGGGAGAAAATATTTGCAAATCTTATATCTGAATAAGGACTTGCATCTGTAATATATAAATAACTCTTACAATCCAACTGCGAAAGGACAAATTTAAAAGTAGGCAAAAGAAGTGAATAGTTTTCCAAAGAAAATGTACAAATGTACAATACATAAAAAAAATACTCAAGAACTTCCGGGCCAAGATGGTGGCTTAACAATGTGCACATTTTATTTCACCCTCCAGAACAACTACTAAATAACCAGAAACAGTACAGAACAGCTCCTGGGGCCACATCAGTGACCAGACACACAGCGTACCCCAGTCTGAACCAGCTGGACCGGCTGCAAGCTCCCCCCAGAACCATGAGTTCCCCAAGCTGCGGTGGCCAGTGCCCCTCCCCCACAGGCTGTTTCCCAGAGGGGAAAGGAAAGAGACTTTACCAGCAGCAGGGGCTGAGTGCAATCAAATGCCAATTGTGGAAATAATTAACAAATTATGACTACTAAAAATAGGCCGCCAGCTCAGGTGAACCTGGTCAAAGTGGAGGTTGCTCATTGTTGCCCCAGTGTCAAGGGGGCAGGGCTGATGGGAAAAGAAAAAAAAAGAAGGAAACAGGTTTTTGTGGCTGTGTTTTTACAAAGGATTGACTACATTTGGATATAGTGGCAGGGCTTCTCAGGCTGCAACTGCCCCAGGTATAGGCAGAAACAAGCTTGTGTGAGGGCCAGTCTGGAGCCTGTACCTTCCCCAGGGGAGGGATGAAGCCCAACTCAGGTGGAATCCCTCCCTCAATGAATTCAGACACCAGGGCTTGGTAATTTGAAGCCATTAAAACCAGCCTACAAACTCTCCTCTGTTCCCACCATGCCCCCAGCAGAGAGAGTCTGCCAAAGTTAAAGGTGTCGCATCATCTTATGCTGGTGGGACCTGCAGGAAGACAAGTGCCACATACTGGGAAGGATAAGAAAAACAGAGTCCAGAGATTTCACAGGAAAGTCTTTCAACCTGCTGGGTCTCACCCTCAGGGAAAACCAAAGCAGGTGACTCTTTCCTCCTGATAGGAGGCCAGTTTGGTCTGGGAAAATCCAGCTGGGGTCTATAATACCTAAGTAGACCCTCCTAAGTGTGTATGTGGGGGGGGGAAAGGCACCATACAAGCAGGGCAAGAAACAAGAAAACAAGAGCTAAAAATTCTCCTCTGTTAAACAAAACTTAAGCTAAAGGTCCAGATAAAGCTGAACTGAATGTCAAAGAACAGATAGACAACAAATTCATGCAGCAAGAAAACCCTAGGTAAAAGAAGTGAAAGCAATCCCCAGAATAAACCAATTAAGGTAATTAAATGTCTAGACACCAGCAAAAAATAACAAATCACACTAGGAAAATTGAAGATATGGCCCAGTCAAAGGAACAAACCAACAATTCAAATGAGATACAGGAGCTGAAACAATTAATTCAGAATATATGAACAGACATGGAAAACCTCATCAAATATCAAATCAATGAATTGAGGGAGGATATAAAGAAGGCAAGGAATGAACAAAAAAAGAAATAGAAAGTCTGATAAAACAAATCATAGAACTTATGGGAATGAAAGGCACAGTAGAAGAGATGAAAAAACAATGGAAAACTACAATGGTAGATTTTGAGAGACAGAACATAGGATTAGTGAACTGGAGGACGGAACATCTGAAATCCAACAAGAAAAAGAAAATGTAGGGGAAAAAATGGAAAAACATGAGCAGGGACTCAGGGAATTGAATGACAATATGAAGTGCACAAATATACGTGTTGTGGGTATCCCAGAAGGAGAGGAGAAGGGAAAAGGAGGAGAAAAACTAATGGAGGAAATTATCACTGGAAATTTCCCAACTCTTATGAAAGACTTAAAATCACAGATCCAAGAAGTGCAGTGTACTGCAAAGAGAATAGATCCAAATAGACGTACTCCAAGACATTTACTGATCAGAATGTCAGAGGTCAAAGAGAAAGATTCTTGAAAGTGGCATGAGAAAAGCAATCCATCATGTACAAGGGAAGCCCAATAAGACTATGCATAGATCTCTCAGCAGAAACCATGGAGGCAAGAAGACAGTGGGATGATATATTTAAAATATTAAAAGAGAAAAACTGCCAACCAAAAATTCTATATCCAGCAAAATTGTCCTTCAAAAATGAGGTAGAAAATATAACATTTTCAGACAACAAATCACTGAGAGAATTTGTGACCAACAGATGAGCTCTGCAAGAAATACTAAAGGGAGCACTAGAGACAGATATGAAAAGACAGGAGAGAGAGGTGTGGAGAAGAGTGTAGAAAGGAAAACTATGAGTAAAGGTAAAAAGAAGGAAAATTAGATATGACATATAAAGTACAGAAGGCAAAATAGTAAAAGAAAGTACTACCCATGCAGTAATAACACTGAATGTTAATGGATTAAACCCCCCAATCAAAAGACATAGTCTGGCAGAATGGATTAAAAAACAGGACCCATCTATATGCTGTCTCTACTCAAAGGACATGAGGACAAGGACACAAATGGACATTTGCACACCAAAGTTTATAGCAGCATTTTTTACAATTACCAAGAGATGGAAACAGCCAAAATGTCCATCAACAGACAGGTGGCTAAACAAACTGTGGCATGTACATAAGATGGAATATTATGCAGCTGTAAGGCAGAATAAAGTTATGAAGTATGTACAACATGGATGGACCTTAAGGACATTATGCTGAGTGAGATTAGCCAGAAACAAAAGGACAAATACTGTATGGTCTCACCGATATGAACTGACATTAGTGAATAAACTTGGAATATTTCATTGGTAACAGAGACCATCAGGAGATAGAAATAGGGTAAGATATTGGGTAATTGGACCTGAACGGATACAGATTGTGCAACAGGACTGAATATAAAAATTCAGAAATGGACAGCACAATACTACCTAACTGTAATAATGTTAAAACACTGAATGAAGCTGAATGTGAGAATGATAGAGGGAGGAGGGCTGGGGTCATAAATGAAATCATAAAGAAAGACAGATGATAAAGATTGAGATGGTATGCCTAGAGTGTATTATGATAGTGACTAAATGTACAAATTTAAAATATGTTTTTGCATGAGGAAGAACAAAGGAATGTCATTATTGCAGGGTGCTGAAAATAGATGGCAATTAATATTTTAAAATTTCAACTTATGTGTGAGACTAAAGCAAAAAATGTTTATTTGGTACAAAATTTATATTTTGACTAGTTCATCTCCTAATATAGCTCATGTAGATAGTTGGTTGAACACCATAAATACATGGAACCTTGGGTAGGACATGAGATTTTGTTGATTTGTCCAGGTGATGCCCCAATGAATCCCAGAGTGATTTGATCAGTGAGTGGAAAAGTATTTGCAAAAGTCCCCTTTGGGGAATGGTGAGAATGGGGGAAAACTCAACTTCCCCAAGTTGAATTCTTGATATTCTCACAAGCAGTGTGGACAACCAAAGCTATAGGCTGAGCCCCCAGTCTTGGGGTTTGTTCATATGAAACTTAACCCCACAAATGATAGGTCAAGTCTACTTAAAATTTAGGCCTAAGAGTCACCCCCAGGAGAGCCTCTTTTGTTGCTCAGATGTGGCCTCTCTCTCCAGCCAACATGATGAGCAGTTTCACCACCCTCCCCCTCCCTGCATGGGACATGACTCCCATGGATGTGTACCTTCCTGGTAACGTGGGACAGAGATCCTGGAATGAGCTGAGACTCAGCATCAAGGGACTGAGAAAAACCCTAGAATGAGCTGAGAATTAACATCAAGGGATTGAGAGAAACTTCTCGACCAAAGGGGGAAGAGTGAAATGAGACTAAGTGTCAATGGCTGAGAGATTCCAAACAGAGTCGAGAGGTTATCCTGGGGGTTATTCTTATGCATTAAGTAGATAT
>PVIY010043484.1:0-20290 GCA_004026745.1 Myrmecophaga tridactyla
GAGGGCAGAGAAAGCCTTGAAGAAGCCAGACAGTATATCTTATGACAGGCAATGGGCAAGCTTAAAATTCCATGAAGATTCAAATTCTCCACCTCCAACCATCTTTCTAGATTTCAGTAGAGTACTACTGTCAGTTTTTGTCTAAATTGTCCATATAGCCAACCACACAATACCCCAAATATTATCATTTAATGGGTAGTGAAAGCAGATTTTAAACAAAGCTACAACCTAAATTATAAATAATAAAGATTTATGAATAAAGTCCTTTGAAAACCCCACAGATTTTTGCAGGTGTTGTGTATGTGAAAAACTGAAAATCTGAAGATTAAAATGGAAAAATTATTTAATGCTTCTTAGCAACATGCCCAAAAGTGTGTACAGAAGCAAATGGTAAACTTACAAATTATATTTGGGGAAGAAAAGAGATGCCAAGAAGAAAATGAAGAAGAATGAGAAGGAAAGAGAAAGAGAAGGAGAAGAGTCAATAAAATCTGAGTTCTAATTTTACGGGGCATTATGATTTTGTGGGATTTTTATCCTCATAGATACAGCTTTCTTCTTGGCTTCTTTATCCCTCATTACACAACACCTTAGAAATTGACAAGTGTCTTTCAACTAAAATGAACTCAGAATATTCCACTCACTTATGTATTTCCTGTTTCTCAGATTATTGACCCCTCCAATCATGACAGTGTTGGTAGCTTAGAACTTAACAGTTTTTGTCTCTTTAACCCTGTGAGATGCCAAGAGTCCTGAGCTCTTGCTTTCTGCTTTGCCTCTATGTCCTCAACCATTTAGCAATTTGCAAATAACTCAAGAGGAAAGCTTGTAAGATGTTGGGCCACTTTCTGTTTTTCTTTTATCAGAATCTTCTCCCATTGGTGGCTGGCTCCCCCTCAAGGCCTCTAAAAAATTAGTTTTTTATATTTTTTATTTTTACCCAGGTTTTATAGTTGGTCTTGGAGAAAAATTTGGTTTGATACAAGCTATTCCTTCCTATCTGTATGGAGACTTCTAATATTCTTCTTTTCAATTTGATTTTTGGAAGAACATAGCTGTTGGGAAATTGTAAAACTAGATTGTCTATTGCCAAGAATATAACCAACAATATGATAACAATATTATTTAAAGGCACATCTGAGATGCAAAAAAGATTCATTAAAGGATTTCCTAAAAGGATGGTCACATTATTAGATATGGTAATGTTATATATTATTTAATATATATAACATATGTCACCATTTTCCAGACCCATATTGCTAATGACCTCTATGAATTTTTTTTACCATTGTTCATTATCTAGAGTGGAGGACTGAAAATAATTGAGGGCCCAATAAGCATTGTTTCTGCTTAGCCACAATTATATTAAAATAAGAGATCTTAGAGTCAACCTTAAATGAGGAGTTGATGGTGGTATTTGAAGAGTGACAGGATGAGCTAAAGAGCATGCAATAGAGTCAAAAAAGATAAAATAGTGCTAAGTAGGGTATCAAGCACTGAGGTCTTAGTTACCTCTTTGGGAAAGAAAATAGAATAGGCATTTGTATAGTACAAGCAAATAAGATAAATATGAAAACAAAGCAAAGAATTAATTAATTAAAAATTAAAGGTGCTACAATAAAAAAGTGAACACAAACTCAAAACAGAACTCAAAGCAATCAATCAACCCAATAAAAATAATATTTAATATTAAAATCAACTATTACTAAAAAATGATACTTGGAATAATAAATGTTATTTCTTTTATATTCAAAATATGACTTGGAATTTATAATTAAACTTCTCATACTCTTGAGAGTCATCCTTATTCTAGAAAAGTCTAGAAAATGTCATCTATTGCAGGTTGAGTTAAACAAAATAATAATTGAGCCCTACAGGAGACCTGTACAATTTTGGACACTGGGGAAGAGCTGAACTCAGTTGGAGCAAGTTAAGAGTCCTTAATCTCCAGGATTAGAGTGAGTGTATCAAATGTAGCTGCTGGATGGAATGACTGCTCCTGTGTGTATTTTCCTGTCCTCAAACGAAGCTTTTTTCCTTTGGCAATGTCATGTGAGCTTAATATTAATTTAAAATTTCTACTGATCAAGTAGTCACAATTAAAGGAAAAAAATTAATATTTGCTCTCAGCCAGAATTCCCTGCTCCCCCTGAAAACTAGTTAATCAATCAAATCAGAGATGCATGTAATGGTAATAGGTGATCTATTTCCAATGAAGATAGTCTTTAACTCGACTTCTCTGTGGCTTAAACACTAGGCTTTGGAGTTTGGACATTATATAGGATATTCTATCCATAATGAAATTAGTTTGACTCATTGGAAGTTCATTTATCCACCTTGAGCTTACTTTGTGCTAGGCAAAAAGATAAAATAGGCGTAGCTATAATAGAGCATCTGTTATTATCTTCTTCTATGATGTTCTTCATTGACTTCAAATCTGAAATAATACATCAGCAATCTGAAGTCTCATGAGACTGTCTGAAATGTATTCTAGTTGTCTTTGTGTTAGTTGCAGTCGAGGCTGGAGCTATCTTTGTGCCATGCTGTGTGCATATTCATATTAATCGATAAAAGTGACCATTCCTCTGATCTAATCCACAGAGTCCCTTGTAACAGAGTCTATGTTATATTATGAAAAGGTTCAAGGTGAAATTTTCTTAGGAAGAGCAATAACATTATACAACATAGTTTTAATGATATTCATAATAATTTTACTTTATGTGAAAGTTTTATTGGACAGCTCTATTACTTCAATAAGTCTATAGGCTCTTTATAATTTCTATGCTAAAACACAGAGACCTTCTTTGAAAACAAAATCACATTTTAAGCATTTTCTCTCCTAGGCTCTCATAACAATTCTTAAAATAAATTCAGCTAACCAACATTTACTAAGTATCCTGATCCATATTTATGAAATATTATGCTAACGTGATATATTGGCATTTTTTTTTCCCAAGAAGGGATATTTTGTGTAACAAGGAAGATGAGGTTGAAATACTGGCACTGCAGGAAGGACATGATACAATAAAAATATATAAAGAATTACAAAGGAAGGAACACATTAGGGTAACAGGAAAAATCATTATTCTAATTCTTGGATATATCTCTATGTCCATCATAAAACATTTATATTATACTTTGCTTACATTTTTATAAGCAACCACAAATAGCTAAAAGAAAAGTGGAACTGTTGGAACTGTTCATGTGTCTGTCTCCTGTGCAAGCTAAAGAAACACCCCACCTGGCTTACATAGATGTGCCATATATAGATAGAGTAGCATTTAAGAGTTCAGACAGCACCAGCTTTGAATTTACTTGACATTTTATACCTAGCCTCTCTAAATCTCAGTTTCTTTACCTGTGAAATAGTCTATGGCTGCTGTGAGAATTAAAAAGAATGGAAAAAACCTACTGCAGCATCTGCACTTAGTAAGCATATTAGCTGTTATTTCATTATAACTATAATTATAGCTGATTTTATTAATAGGAATGATGAATATTTATATGATTCAGTGGAGAAGTAACTCACATTTTATGGCAGGGTTGGAGTGCCTTTATAGCTCTACAGTCCCCTAAAAAAGCTCTCAAACTCAGCACACTCAGCTGGCCCACTATAAATGACCTCAAGCAGTATTTCCACTTATAATTTTCCACTTATAATTTTCCAATTATAATTTTCTGAAGTATATATTAACATTTATGAACCGTTATGGGAATTTTTATTTTTTTATGTTAGATAAAAATAGAACCATATTATAAATATCACACAACATGCCTTTTTCAGCATGGCCATCTTTCCAGATCTGTTACCACTGCTGACCACACAATCAACCGCATGGTCACTAAAACTAGAAAATTGAAAAATTGTATTTGATTTCTCTTTTCTTAACTCCCTATATTTGATTCTACCATCATATTTTATCTCCTAAATATTTATCAGATCACATCCTCTGAGTCCTTACTACAACCATTTTAATCTCACTTTCTCACAATAACTTGTCATGACCACTGGGTTAACTAAAGGTATTATCAACCTTCAGTTCAACATGGTTGGCTCATGTCAGCCAAACAAAAACTCTCAACTATATTCTTACTAAATTACATGTCTAACTTTATTACTCCCTTGCCTCAATTCTTTCAAACCTTCATCTGAGAAGATAAATCCTAAATTCCTTCTATCAAAGTTTTTCATAATAAGATTCCCAACTCTTTCTCCAACTTTTCAAGTACATTTCCTGCCTTGTATTTTATCCTTAGGCAATACAAAACTTCTGATCTATTTTCCTGTACCTACCTTGCTTGTCTTTCTTTCCAAGTTGTCCTCTCTACATGGAATACCCGTTCCCTAAATTCATCATTGGTTAACTCAGTTGAATTATCACCATCTCCAGGAAACCTTCCTGAACCAATCCCCCTCTGTATGGACTAGACATCATTGCTATGAACCCTGTGGCATCCTTCTCTACACCTTTACATGTCACATTAAATTATCATTTTATATTGCAATAATAGGTGGTAACTAGTTTTTAAGCCAAAGCAATGGATTTGAGAGGTAGAATAAGCCTAACCTAGTTACTTGTTCAATCTTAGGAATGAGAGAGGTAGGGAGAGACCAGAAAACATCGTTTCTGATTTTTTGTTAACAGTTGTATGATATTACAATATTCTGAGATAAGAATATGAATGAAGATCAAATCTGGGTAATAGTATGATGAACTCAGTTTAATTAAAGCAGAGATACCTATAGAACATTCAAATGGAGATGAACAATAAATAAATTACATAAGCCTAAACATCAAAGAAAAAGAGAGAGAAATATGGCCTACTGATATAGATGTAAGTGTTTTCACCATAACAGTTGGGATTAGAAACCTCTTAGAAAGATTTTATTAGAGGAGATCTTTCATAATGCAATTCCTATCTATTTTAAGAGATGGATAGATAAGTTCATATCAAAAGTAAAAGGAAGCAACCCAAGAGGTAGGATTAAATTTTTCAATCAGAAGTCACAAAATAACTTTCCAATAGAAGCCATCACACAAATGAGGAACATAATATAAGATATATGAGGAAAGGGGGACTTATGTAAGAATTCTGGTAATCTGCGTCATAAAAATCCATTCTCAGTTCAGCAGCTGAGACTTTGTATCAGTGTCAGGAAGACACAATGGCTTGGGGTACTGAAAACAGAATATCTTATCTCAGGGAGACAGCTAACCATAAGGTCATTGTTATCCAGTCATCCAACTTTTCAAGAGAACCTCGAAATTCTGATTTTTATGCAAAATTCTCTATTTTTACATTTTCATTAGTTCATTTTAAACACTGTGTGAGACAAGCAAGAGATGTCGCCAAGCTAGATTCTCTCTGCTGACCACAATTATGGAACCTCTGAAGTACATGGATAGTCGATGTTAAAGACGGTATAGAAGCAATTCAGGTTTTAAGTAAATGAACTTCCAAATACCAACAATATTTTTCTTAATATGTGAAACATTGAGATTTGTGTAATAGTAATATAGCTGAAAGTATGTTAGACTGGGAAACATTAGACCTATATTTTCATCCTGATTCTATTATTAAAAAATCTAGATGGATCTCAATTACTCATCATCTCTTTACTTAGAATAAGAAAAAGTAAATACTTGGATAGTCATATGATACTAAAAATAGTTCATGGCAGTATAATTAGTAGTAATGATGAATTTAAATCAATAATTTCAATGTGAATTTTGGAATTCATGTCAGTGTATTATATAATATACATAGGATATAATGAAATAGACAGTAAAATTTATCTCCTTCTACCTTCTAAATTTACCAGCATCCCCAAGCCAATGTTTCTCACTCCACCTCACCACTTAATAAATTGACTGTCAGCATACGGAGGAAGGGGTACTATGTCTTTATGTGTAAGTTGTTAAATTCTCTGTCAGATACAGTAATTTTACATTAGTACAATGTATTCTGGTCACATAAGTACATATACTATTAATCAGTTACAGAAATAAAAATGACTCACATTTGATAATTTCTAGTAGATATTTAGCAGTATCATATATCCCTTGGCATATAGTCAGTCACCAACCAACGAAAATCCCCAAATCAGAGAAGAATGATTTCTGTGTGACTTCAATGCCATGTTTAGTAAGCTAGAACTGGAGGGGAAATAGTCTTAAGCTTCAGAGGAATTTTTTTTAAAACTTCAAAGAGAAAATGTAATCATCTGAAAAAGTGTGATAAAATATGCTCATTGGAATTGAAATGGTCCTTGGTTAAAAAGTTTAAGAAAGTAAATTAAAATGCCAAGCACAACGGATAACTTTAGCAATAAAGAATATGTCTCACTCTTACACTGTAAAAGTAAAAGAGTTCAGTACAATTAAATATTCATGAAACAAAAGATCAAGACTAATTCTTAGATCAAGTTCAAGACTGGGCATAAACTAATGATCCAATAGCGTATATGAATATTAAACATTTAGTAGAGAAATAACTCAAAACTAAACTTTGGAATGAATTCCATTGTTAATTTAATTGACTAATAGTTAATTTTACCAATTCTGAGAAAGAAACTGATTGACATTTAATTATATCCAAGCCCACAAATTGAAGATTATTCAATTGACGAGTTAACCCAAGCTTCAGAAATTAATGTTACCAGTAAATAGATACACTGTGTAATTTGTCATTATATCATAGAAATGTTTGTTGTTCTTTCCCAAAAAACATTTTAACTTCTCACAACATGACTATTAAAGATGAGCTGATAGGAAAAGATAGAATTGCAAATTTAGTTACTTTTTGCACCAAAACTTAGTGCAAACTTAGTTTAAAGGCATATATTATTTTTAGTTTTACAGTTAGTTAGGGAGACACTACTAATATTAATCATTTGAAAATGAATTTCCTCCTGAGACGGCCTGGAAACAGGTGAAAGCAATTTCATTTCAAAAGATTGATGGACTAGGGTGGGCCAGGGTGGCTCAGCAGGCAGAGTTCCTGCCTGCCATGCCAGAGACCCGGGTTCGATTCCCGGTGCCTGCCCATGCAAAAAAAAAGAAAAAAAAATTGATGGACTGGAAACACAACCAAAGAGGCTTTGCCCAATTTGCATCCTCCTTTTAAAAACCCAGGTAAAAGTGAGGTTAATCCAAGTCACAGAAAGAATGCCTCCTCTGAGTGAGTATAAGCCAGTGAAATGTGCAAAATGCCTGAGAAGCAGGTGAGAGGTCCAGGTAAAAACAAACATCTGCTTTCCACTGTAAGAGGCAACAAGTACTGGAGGTGAGATAAGGTTCTGGACTTTAAAACTATCCACGGTGCAGCAGGCCTGCGGCCATACTTTCCTTGCGAAGGCGTCTTGTCCATCACTACGATCAGTTCAACCAAAGCCTTTTATCCATTTATTTATTTTCAAGTTGTCAATGACATTTTAGAAAGTAAAAGCAGACAAACCTGCTTCTCAAAAGCCTAAGGGATCTGTTATTCCTTTTGTGCAAAATGACCTGCAGACATTTTTGCAAAACAACTAATAAAAAGTCTCTGAGTACCATTATGCTGGCTGAACCAAAATAAAGCTTTTCAAAATCATGGTACATTAATATGGTGAAACATGGTGAAACTCAGAAAAAAGGAACTAATGGAAATAGACTAGATATAATACAATATATATAAATACATATATATATATTACTAGATGAACTCTTTCATTTGGCCCGCCAAGTGTTTATTCATTGTATCTAGAAGTTATTATAAGAGACTAATAGTGTTTAAATTAGACCTTATGCTTTCACTAAAACACTCAGATAAAGAAGCCACTGAGAGAGAATTTTCATATTCTCCTCAAAGATCCAATAGTCATTCATTCATATTTTATTTTAACATCTTGCATTATTATATGTTTTATACTATGAACACCTAGAGTGCAAGGTTTCAATATGGTCTTTTCTCTACATACAATACATTTTATAATTTTGACATATCATGGGTAGCCAATAAATATAAATATCTTAACGAATAAAATTATTTTAGGTCGAGACCTTAACTTTGAGTCAACAGAGGACATTTAATAGATCCTTAAGCCCGTAAAATTGTATAAGAAAATGCTTGCATTGATGTACAAAAGTCCATTTTATTCCTAGGGAGAAAATCTACATATTTCATCAGATATCCAAAGGACAACCTGGCCTCCCACCATAAATAATCATCTCTTTTCTTAAAAATGAAGACACAATTTTTTTAGGCAGTATGTTGTAACAGTCATGTTAATGAGAATTGAAAGCATCTTTTAAAAATGTAATATTTGCTATGTATAAAAGAACATACATAATAATATATGTAAGTCTAAAAACAAAATAAATGGTAAATATCATCAATCCAAAATACTGAAGAAAAAAATGTGGTCGCATAGAAAAGAGAGCCCTCTTCTTTGAATTCAGTAACAATCATTTCAATCATTTGTAAACTCAAAAATCATTTGTCAAATCCCTATATTGTGCTAGATTCTGGTGATAAAACAATGAGAAACGAACTGATCATCAAATAATTAACATACAAATGAGTATTTAACTGCAATGAAGAGAAGGTAAATTGTTCTTTGAAAGCACATTAAAAACATGAGCTCAGGGATACAAAGGTAGTTCTGTGGTAGAATTCTCGCCTGCCATGTGGGAGACACAGTTCAATTCCCAGTCCATGCAAGACAAATGAAAAACCAAACAAACAAAAATTCAATAAATAGTGCTACAATAAGGGGATATTCACATGGAAAAAGAACAATGTGACCCCGCCATACAGCACACACACACAAAAAAGAGACTGGGAGTGGGGCTGGAGGTGACAGCACTGCCCTGGGGAAGCGATGTTTCTGCTGAGATCTGGGGACTAAGTAGGAAATAAATGGCTTCAATTCTTCACTTTTTTTTTCTGAAAATGTATAGCTTATCATAACATTTTAAAATGCAAGTTTTATATTGGAAATTATGACAGCTCTACTAGCCTATACTGATATTTTAGAAGTTAATATTTTGACAATTTAGAATATTTTCCATTTACATTATTGATCCTAGGCACTACACATGCAATAATCTTCCTGATCATCATCTTTGGATTATTCATACACATGCAGTGACATCACCTTGCCTCTTCCAACCAACGGAAAAATATCCATGGGTAATGTTTGATGTCGTGCTCTATCCCACATGGCTGATTCTCACTTCATTTATTCTAATTCAATTTACTATTTCACAATAAAATAAATCAGTGAATTAAGCTGTTGTAATGGATAAAATGACTCACATGAAAAAACAAAGTGAGGTAATAAAGATAATGCAATGCATGTTTCTAAAAGGGAAAACACAAATGTCTAGAATTTGAAACTCGTGTGTGTATGAGGGGGGAAGGTGTTCCAAAACAAACAAACAAAATGTTCTTTAAGGGTTGTATTTTTGTTTTTTTAATACCTAATTGAGTAACTCAAGAAATTTATAAGGCAAAGAATGACTTCAAAATCTTAAAAAATACATAGTTCAAATAATTTAGAGATTTTTTTATAAAGAAAAGTAATAGAAGGATCTTCAGTATACTTCAAAACAATTCATTCTGAGTTACTGAGATAATAGAAAACATTTGTATATTTTTGTTAAAAATTTAATCATAACTTTTCTTAAATCCTTACGATGAAATATGTATTTGATACTTGCATTATTCTAAAATGCTGATTCTGGTTCTCTTCGTAGATAGGTTGGCTCTGGAAGACTAGGACAGTTATTTTGATTTATTGTATTGGAGTGATAGTTCTGTACAAGATATTTAATCTCTTGCTATCCAATAAAATGTGGGCACATTATGTAATATTTGGTTTCTTAAGGGCCAAGGCATATCATGAATCTTTGAAGAATCTTGATATATTTTTTAAGTATCACCCTGCAATTATTCTTCAGGCCTTACTTCCTCTTTCATATTCCAAAGGGAAAAAGAATACCAGGAAGCAGGCCTACACAATTGTTCTTGTTAAACTAATGCCAAAACAAGTACGCAGTTAAATCAATAACTATTCAGATTTAAGAATGCAACTTTGTCTCAATATCACATAAAAAAAGACATCCTGATGTTTGTCTCATCTTATCAAAACATCAACCAGCTCATTCTTTTACTCATTTTTTTCTTCTTCTTTTGCATGGGCAGGCACCGGGAATCCAACCCGGGTCTCCGGCATGGCAGGTGAGAACTCTGCCTGCTGAGCCACTGTGGCCCTCCCTCTTATTCATTTTTATACTTTGCTATTAACCTGTAAGGCTTAGATTGGCTTTCAAAAATACAAGTTGTTCACAATATAAGATGAGTTTAACATAGTTGAAAATGTAAGGCAAAGAAAAATATCACTGTGAAGTAGGAATAAAAAATGTTTACTGTGAGGTTTTGATGACTCTGGATTATATAAAAAATATCAACAAACAACTCAGATTAAGTACAATGACCTTCACATAAAAGTTTCTTATAATATCTGTCAGTATAAGATGATGACAAGTCAAAGAACAATTCAAGAACAGGCAGTTGAGTCGAATCCAGTTTGAACCAGGCACACATAGCTCTCTGAAGCTCTTAATGCTTACTTAGACTATTTAGAGAAATAGTGTATCACTTTTGTTTAAGAAAATAAAACTGCTTTCAACTTCATTTTTATGACATCATTCAGGTACAGATTTTATTTCCTCATACATATCTGAAATACAAACTATACTTTCTATTAAGTACTTTGTCATGCATATTAACAATTTAGGAGGATAAAAAGTTTCTTAGGGAAAGTGAGAAATTTAAAAAGGGTACGCCACCTCCCCAGAGAGATCCAAAATACACTGAGGAAATATTTTTCCAGGTTAGCACCCACAGAAAACAATTGTCAACAATTTTAATTATTTGTAGAATTCAAGTTTTGTGTTTCCCCCCTGAGAGTTCAAAAGCTCCACATAATAATGAAGTGACACACAAAGCGTCTTAGTCAAATTCGTTTCAATAAAGTATAAGCCTAGAATTCAGTTAGGTAAAAAGGAAAAGTGACTTTTTGTGTTAAAAGGTAAAAAGGTAAAGTGACAGTATTGTGAATATTGTGTTTCTGTAAAAAGAAGATGAGCAGATCGGTGATGTATATAGACAAATGTAATTAACAAATAAAATAAGAATGAATTATTAGGATTAATAATTTCTAAGTGGTCTCTTGCTTGGATAAATTTTCAAATGTAGAAAATTTAAATGGAGACATAAAATGACAGACTATATTTCCTATTAAACGTTAAACAGCATTAAAGAATGAAATTCATAATGTACTGAATTAGGAAAATATAATTTTTTTAAGTAGTAAAAAAGCATCTGGGTAAAAGGAAGATATTTAATAAACAGTGGGAAAATCATGATAAATATTGATTTATCTCCTTAACTAAAAATCATTCCAGATGGATTAAAACAGGAAATGTAAATAAAAATAAAAATGCCAGAATAAATCATGACAATTTTAAACAATCAATGTAGAGTTTGCATTATTCTAAGTAAATTATGAAAAATTAGCCATAAAAACAAATAATGATTAAGAAATAAACTTTCTGCACAGAAACAAAAATGCTAAGAGCATAATTAAAAGAGATGTTGATAGGAGAGTCATAACCTATTTGAAGAAATATCCAAATTTGTTTAATATATAAAGAACTCAAACTCAATCAGAAGGGTGGGCAACAGAGTTCTCGCTGCTACACTAGAGACTCCTGATGCCTGCCTATATTAAAAAAAAAAAAAAAAAACCTCAATCAGGAAAGAAAGACACTTGGCGGGACGGGGCCTGGGGGGTGGGATGCAAGTGACAGCAACAAATAGTTCACAGAAGAAATGTAAATGACTTCCAGACATAAATGTATGCCCATCTTTACTCCAAATTTTAAAAAGTAAAAGGGAAGACGAGTGAGATACCAATCACCATTCAGATTGGTAAAGAACAAAAAGTTTTGCTGATTTTGTAGGAAACAAACATTGTCAGGATTTAATCAGAATCCAAGTTGGGCCAATCTTTTTGGAAGATAATTTGAATATATGGGGTAAATTACAAGTGAAAACATTCACAGTCCCAGAATTCTAGTTCTAGGAAAATGACCATCAGATAAACATACCTGTTGTAGCTATTGCCAGAATATTTGAAATAATTATCACTTACTCTCATGCATCTGTGGGTTGGCTGAAAGGCCAACCTAGTAGCTGAGCTTATCTGGGCAGCTCTGTTAATCTGAACTCTGCCTACTCATGCATCTGTGTTCAACCTGCCTGATATAGACTGGGTTTGACTGGAGAGGTTTGCCGTGCTCCATAACGCTTTCATCCTTTTCTGGGATCCAGTGTACTAATATGGTCATGTTCCTTTCATGCTGATGGCAGAGGCTTCAGAGAGCAAACAGAAGTATATAGCATGATTTCTTAAACCCTAGCCTTAGAATTGACACATAGTCACTTGACAAAGCAAGTAATGTTGCTAAATCCAAAATTCAAACATGGAAGAAATGTGCTTTACCCATGAAGATGGGAAGAAGAATAAATATTTTTTAATAAGCAAATTAAACAGTTAAATATGCAAGCACATCATAGCATTTTCTTTAGTGGCAAATGCTTAAAGATGCTCATCCACAGTGCACTATATATATATATATATATAATTGTTCTAGTTTGCTAGCTGCCACAATGCAACACACCAGAGATGGATTGGCTTTTAATAAAAGGGGATTTATTTTGTGAGTTCTTCAGAGGAAAGGTAGCTTTCAACTGAGGTTCTTTCTTACATGGGAAGGCACAGGGTGATCTCTGCTGGCCTTCTCTCCAGGCCTCTGGATTCCAACAACTTTCTTTGGGGTGATTTTTTTCTGCATCTCCAAAGGCCTGGGCTGAGCTACCAGTGCTGAGATGAGCTATGCTGAGCTGTTTGGGCTGTGCTATGTTGAGCTCTCTCATTTAAACACCAGCCAGTTAAATCAAATGTCATTCATTGCAGCAGGCACTGCAGATGTAATTAGCAACAGATGAGGTTCACATGCCATTGGCTCATGACCACAGCAATAGATCCAGGCGCCTTCACCTGGCCAAGGTGACAACTGAATCTAACTACCACATGTCCACCCCTTGTCAACTTGGCAACTACATGCATCACCTTAAACAATATCAAGGTGTAAAAAAATTCTCTTCTAGCTGTGGACCTATGAATCTGAAAACAAGTTATCTGATGCCAACATGCAAAGGAGGACTGTCACAAGATCCATAGGGAGAAATTGGAGGGAAAACCTGCAGGGGAAACACCATTGGATTTCAAAGTCTGAAAGTCATTTATCCTTCAGCTTTAGAAAATGGCAGTCCCACCCTTTCCAAGGGCCTATGCAATGGCCCACCTCTTTCCAAATCAACCTCGGGAGACATTGAGAAGACCACCTTTTTCTTGGGTCCATTCTTTCCAGGCATCAGGGCCACACCTGGGCTTTCTGCCATTTCCAGGGCACACATTCAACCCCTCCATGTGGTGGCAGCCAGGCTCTCCCCAGTCCCCAAGGAGTGTGCTGTACCTTCTCAAAGGCCTGAGGCAGCACAACTCTTCCACTGCAATGAGATGGGAGACTCATCCTCTGCCTCAGGGCAAACTCACCTTCTCCATGTATTTGGGTGGGTCCACTCTCCTGGCTGACCTTTCTTGGCTTCAGACCTGAGCTTCCATGATTCTCACTGTGCAAACTCCAATTTATCCCTTTTGTGTCCCCCTTTGTCCAGATTAGTAGTGGTTCCGTTTACACCAATAGTCTCTTCAAGCACTCCAGGACTTCTCCATCATTCTCTTCACAGTTCCTCCAAAATCTTCCCCTTAGCTATCCAAAAAAAAAAAAAAAAACTTTCAATATATCTGGTATTTGCAAACCACAGCAGCACCCCACTTCTCAGGTACCAAATCTGTTCTAGCTTGCTAGCTGCCAGAATGCAGCACAGCAGAGATGGATTGGCTTTTAATAAAAGAGGACTTATTTTGTTAGTTCTTCAGAGGAAAGGCAGCTAACTTTCAACTGAGGTTCTTTCTTACATGGGAAGGCACAGGGTGATCTCTGCTGGCCTTCTCTCCAGGTCTCTGGGTTCCAACTTTCCCCAGGGTGATTCCTTTCTGCATCTCCAAAGGCCTGGGCTGAGCTGCAAGTGCTGAGATAAAGCATGCTGAGCTGCTTGGGCTATACTACGTTGAGCTCTCTCGTTTAAGCACCAGCCAATTAAATCAAACATCATTCATTGCAGCAGGCACGCCTCCTAGCAGACTGCAGATGTAATCAGCAACAGATGAGGTTCACATGCCATTGGTTCATGTCCACAGCAATAGATCTAGGCACCTTCACCTGGCCACGTTGACAACTGAATCTAACTACCACAAAGAATGTTGTCATATAAGGGGCAATCTGTATAGCTACTTTAAAAAATTCTACTTCTGTATGGTCTGATAGCAAACACATTCCCTATATATCTTAAATAGAATAAAATTGTGAACAGTGTTGTGAAATAAATGGTTATAACTAGTGTTCAATCCATTTACACCCTTTAACTGGGGAGAGACTATGCTGGACCCACTTCCAGAAAAGAAAGAATGCAGGTGGCCCAGCATAACCGCCCTTGTAAATATGTAAATACTATTTATTAGCAGTAGATTTTTCTCCACAATGCTTTTGGCCTAATGTACTTGGCTTTCAAGGTTTGCTTATGGCAAACAAATCCAAAATCTATGAATGTATCAGGCATGCCTCTCTGAAAAGTGTAACATAAACTGTATAACAGTATGAGTATAAAATGAAGATTTTCCCTGACTTAAAATGTTCCTCCTTTCTAAGTGAGTTGTCTATATTCTTCATCTGTTACCTTGAGACACAGCACACCCTGTGAGAGAAGAAAGGACTATGGAGTCATACTGTGTCACCTGTGCCCCTTGACTACTGAATAATTGTTAATGAAACTTGATCCTGAATAAGAGCTCTGATTCATGTACATCTGACTTAACAACCTGATCGTTTGTTTTATTGCTGGGGTCTAGCATTTGAGCAATTATAGAGAATTTTCAGACAAAGTGTTAAATCAAGAGATTAATGGGAACATAAAATACTTATATTTGCTCACATGTTTAAAAGATATTCAAATCCATTAATATATACTCTAACATCAAAATTCAACTTTTCTCTAAATAATTGTGCACAGGAAAAGGGTCATTAAGAATTTGTATTATTACTCTTAATTTGGCAAAATGAAATAACAAAATATTAGTGATTAGCACACTGAAAAATGTTTAAATAAACAAATAAAAATTAGAATATTTGTAAAAGAGAAAAGAAGGATTAGACTAAATGAGAAAGAAGGAATCATGATGGTAATACTAATCTTTCTTTTTAAATGAGATTATCCAATGAACAGCATGATGTAAGCCAAAATAATGTCAATGTTTGAAGTGCATTTATTATATGTATTGTTAACCACTGTGATATATAGAGAGTTCTAGTATTATAGCTAAGTGTTAATGAATAAATCCTAATTCTCAGTGGGATACATTTCTTACCATGCATATTAATTCCAAAGAAAATGTAAAATCTTTTAAAATCTGTAAACCAGAACTTCTAATTAAAAGCACTGCTATATGTCCCGCAGCTTGGAGGGCTCCACAAATCTCTCCACATAGGTTCCCAGGATGAGAAGATCTTTATGGAGAATTCTGGACCTTCCCACAGATACTGTTGATATATGTCAACAGATCACACTGAGAATATAGGCTTATCTTTTAAACTGTCAAAAAATAGAATGACATGTGTCAGAAGGTCATTCATTCCTTTAACATTCTGCTATAAATGACAACATGGATGACATCATCCTTGAAGACAGAATGTTGAATGAAATAAGCCAGACACAAAAGTACAAATACCGTATGATCTCACTGATATGAAATCATTAGAATAACTAACTCATACAGCAAAACCTAAAATATATGCCCTTTCTGCCGCCATCTTGGTTCCGCATTCATCGCACAAGATGTCCCGGTGAAGCCACAGAAATCGTCCCTGCTACAGAGCAGGGATTGCCACAGCCCCAGGCTGAGACAGGGTCTGGAACAGAATTTGACAGTGATGAATCGGTACCAGAGCTGGAGGGAAAGGATTCTACACCAGGAACCATACAACAGGCTCAGCTGGCAGCAGCAGCTGAAATTGATGAAGAACCAGTCAGTAAAGCAAAACAGAGAGGGAGTGAAAAGAAGGCACAAAAGGCTATGTCCAAACTGGGTCTTCGACACATTACAGGAGTTACTAGAGTCACTATTCGGAAAACTAAGAATATCCTTTTTGTCATCACAAAGCCAGATATCTACAAGAGCCCAGCTTCTTTGGGGGAAGCCAAGATCAAGGATTTATCTCAATAAGCACAACTAGCAGCTGCTGAGAAATTCAGAGTACAAGGGGAAGCTGTCTTGAACATTCAGGAAAACACACAGACTCCAACTGTACAAGAGGAGAGTGAAGAGGGGGAGGTGGATGAAACAGGTATGGAAGTTAAAGAGACATAGAATTGGTCATGTCACAAGCAGATATGTGGAGAGCTAAGGCAGTCCGAGCCCTGAAGAACGACAGTAACAATATTGTAAATGCTATTATGGAATTAACAATGTAACCATCTTGAAGAAAAATTTTTGGTGTTTCAAAAGAGTAACCTGCAGCTTGGTTTGAAATTTGCACTGTTTCTATTATTAATAAAATTATGGCTTCTTGTTGGTTGAAAAAAAAATCTAAAATATAGGTTACCAGGAACTGGGGGGATAGGGATGGGGAGTTAAAGCATAAATCATACAGAGTTTCTGGGGTGATGGAGAAGTTTTGATAGTGGATGATGGTGATGGTGGCACAACACTGTGAACGTAAATAACGGCGCTGAATGATATATTTGAATGTGGTTAAAAGAGGACATTTCAGGTTGTATATATGTTACTAGAATAAAAATTAAAGAAAAAAAAAAACATGGGGCTGTACAACATGAACAAAGAATCCCAATGTAACCCATGGACAATAGTTAACAGTACAATTACAACAATATTATTTGTTCCAATAATAACAAATGTAACACATTAATGCAAGGGGTTAATAATGGGGGGATAGAAACTCCTATTTTCTGCATGATTTTTCTGTAAACCTACACCTTCTCTAATTAAAAAAAAAATGGAATGACAACTTCTCTCCTCCTCTTCCTTATCATTAATATAGAATTGTAACTTAAATACAGTCCCCACTCAGTGCAACAAGGATCTTTTCCTGCATTTTAAGTATTCACTCAGAAATTCATTTCTGGGATGTTTGTAACTCAGCCTCTGTCAAAGCCTTATGGATCACATTAGCATACATTAACTATCCTTTCTTCACTATAGTCCAAGTTCTCTATGAAAAACAGAGCACAGCAATAAAGCACTTTTTTCTTCAACACCCTATGGAAAACATCTCATTATCTTTTCAAAAATGTTTCTCAAAGCATCATCTCTGTTACTCAAAATACCTAACTTAAAGCCCATGTGATCAATTCCTTGATTTGAGTGTTCTCTTCCCACACCCCTCCTCCCCTCCACATCCTTTGTTAGAACATAAGCTTCTTGAATCAAAAGATAAGTCAAGCAAAAATGTATAATTTTTTCTACCTTAGATCCAAAAACCTAATTAATTGGGCAATTAATTAGCTAATCTCGCAGGCATATTAAGTGATCCAGAGACTACCTCTGTTTCTTTTTTCAAAGTTAGGTTGTACAAATCCTACTTCAAATCTTTTCCTTAAATGAATGGAAAATCAAGGTATAGGCATAACTTTGCTTTGTTGCACTTTTGAGTACAAAATGTAATTTGCTTGGCTACACAAGAAGACTATTTGGCTTGATGTATGTAACCCAGAACTGCAATGTGCTCTGTGATTACCAGTGGTAACAACAAAGGGGTCTGTTGGAGACCCTTAGTCCATACTCAAGTCTCCATTACTTTCCCCAAATCCAAACTGAACCTATAATGTATTTATTAAAAAATGGGTTAGTATGAAAAGACATCTCTAAATTGCACTAAATAATTAAACCACCAAATTTAAAGAGTATTTATTATGCCCAGTTAGTATTAGAAGCAGCTCCCATCCCAAGCCATAAGCCCTTCCTATGCAGAAATTTTGAAGATTCCATTGAAGAATGGCACCAGTGGTACTTATCTCTGTAACCCTGAGTAAATAATTTCATATCAGCCCTATTGCCTCTCACTTGAAAATAATACCCACTTTCTTAGGTTAGTTACTTTTTTATGAACTTCGTGGATTTAAAATATCTATTCTGTGAATAATATTCAATTTATTTTTAACTTTAATAAAATAAGTTATTTATAAGTGAAAAATATTGCTAATTAGTTGCAGTTGTAATATTTTGCTTGCCTAAAATTGTGAATTGGTTGATTACATGAGAGATTGTCAATGAAGACCCTCTATTTTAGTGTCACCCTGTGGAATCCAGGTGATCGCAGCCACTGAAGCACTTAGCACCAAACTTATTCTGAGGTATCAAAAGTTATAAAAATAAGAGACTACAAAACCAAAGGTAAAACTTACATCACTTTTCATTACTTCATGTAAAATTTTATTTTACATAAAGATGACCAGTTGTGAATCATCAGTAAAAGGAATATATTTGAGCATATTGTTTGGAATGCTTCGCTCCTTGATTCTGATGCCGCTATGTCATCCGGTCTGGGTAATGAAAAATTTTCTAGTCGCAGATCAGAAAGGCAAATAAAGGCAACAAGAACGAGGAGTAGAGTAATATGAATGGAGTTCAATATCCAAGGCATTGAAGTAGTATTTTGGATTTGAGGAAGGGAAGTACTGATCTATATACTAGACTGCAATTAATTTCTTAAATGAGTAAAACATTTTTAAGAAGAGATATTATCACGTGGGTGACTTCATTTAGCTTTACCTATTTTCCAAAATCTGTGGTGGACCCCAGAAAAGCTATATCCTTTAATCCTCATTCAATATTGCTGGGTGGGAGTATTTTGATTGTTTTCATGGAGGTGTGTCTCCACCCACTGAAGGTGGAGTTGCTTACTGGAATCCTTTAAAAGAGGAATCATTTTGGAAAGAGTCCCTTTTGTAGAGCCATGAGAAAGCCAGCAGACACCACCATGTTTGCCATGTGCCCTTGCAGCTGAGAGAGAAACATTGAACTTTATCAGCCTTCTTTAACCAAGGTATCTTTCCCTGCATGGGTGCCTTAAATTGGACATTTTTATAGACTTGTTTTAATTGGGACATTTTCTTGGCCTTAGAACTATAAACTAGCAACTTATTCAATTCCCTTTTTTAAAAGCCATTTTGTTTCTGGCATATTGCATTCCAGCAGCTAGAAACTAGAACAGATTTTGGTACCAGAAATGGGGTACTGCTGCGGTTTGCAAATACTAAACATATTGGAATGGCTTTTTAAATGGATAAGGGGAAGAATCTGGAGTTGTTGTGAGGAGCTTGACAGAGAAAGCCTAGAATGTTTCAAAAAGAATCTTGGTAGAAATGTGGACTCTAAAGATACCTCTGACCAGGTTCTAGACAGAAATGAGACATGTGTCATTACAGACTGGAAGGAAGGTGGTCCTTGTTTTAAAATGGCAGGTAATCTGGAAAAGTTGACTTGTGGCTTTGCTGGAAGGCAGATTTTAAAAGCCATGAACTTGGATATTTAGCAGAAGAGATTTCCAAATTAAATGTCAAAAGTGCAGCATGGTTTCTCCTTGCAGCTTATAGTGAAATGTGACAGGAAAGAGATGAGCTGAAAACTGAACTCTTGAGTACAAAGAAATAAGAAATTGAAGTTCTGGAAAATTCTGGGCCTCCAGGAAGGGAGAACTCAGAGCATAGTGCCCCACATGAGGTCTTAGCCAAATATGAAACCAATCAGCCATTTCAGAGAAAGCCAGGATTGGATATGGAGCTATCCAGGGAGGATTTGTGGAAACTCCTTATGTCTGATGGGCGTGATCCAACGCTACTGCATAGAAAGCCGACGTGTGGGACTTTGGGACCTGTGTAAACAGAGCTGCTGCCAGTCTAGACTGGGGGGTTCAGAGAAGGGACACATTGGAGGAAAAATAACTTCAGAGGAAAAATAACTTCAGAGGCAAAACCATGGAGGCTGAGGTCTGAAGTCAAGAAGCCTCGGGCCAGGAGAGCAGACCCACCCAAGCCTATG